>JAAGNO010016143.1:21214-31316 GCA_033439905.1 Ceryle rudis
AAAAGTAGTGATAAAATATACCAGTCATAAAATGTACAATACAGAATAGCTTTAGTGATACCATTATGCATATTTTTTTTTCCTGGAGTTGTTATCAGAGATTTCTGGTCATTATTTTGAAATTGGCAAGATGCCTTGGGAATGTCGATTTACAAGTGAGAAGTAAAAGACACAAGAAATTTTTATTCTCCAGGGCATTTCTAGGTGATTCAGTAGTCCTGTGATCTCTTAATTTTATTCTGCAAGAAAAATAGAAGTTTTACCTTCTTTCTGTTAGATATATTGAACAGGTGTAATTTATGAAGTATTTATGAATATCAGCTAGAAAATGTATAGTAAGCATGTTGATAGGTTAAGATGTGGGCCAATGAAGTCAATGTTCTTCTGAAATTATTTAGACATTTAGTGTACTGCAGATATTTGTATAATAAACTTGCTGTAGATCTATTTTATTGTAAACAATACATACATTCAGTGTGTATGTTTGCATGTATATATATGCACATGTGTAATTTTCTGTACATGTAGTTTGAGAACAAAGTACTTGCTTTTGGCTGACAGTCTCCAGAATATATTCTAGGATACACTTCTAGGATAGTATTTGTAATACAGTACTGACACTGAGTAAGCTTCCTTCAAGAGTAGACCTGTTGGACAATAAACCACCATTTCTTCAGGAATGTTATTGATAATACTTACAGGCTTGAAGATAAAATGTTGACAAGTTTTTCAAAATGTCAGTTTCAGTTGTGCCTTCCTACAGGCCTGAAGTAATTACTGGTCCATGTTAGAGAATAGTAAGAAAACACAGTGTGCCTCAGGTGCTACGGAGAGACCTTGAATGTTTTCCAGAATTTGCAAGCACAGTAATTCCATGCCACTTCTTTCCCACTGTCTTGTAAAAGGTGATAGTGTAGCAGTTTACAGTTTGGGTTATGCCCAGGTTATTATTTTAGGTCTGGGTGTTTTGTGAAACAAGGCAAGTAGAAGAGATAAACTTGTGTTTTCCCAAACGATTGCTATTTTTGCTGACTGACTCCTGGACACCCAAACAAATAATGTGTTTATGCTTGGATGCCTTCACCATTGTATTTTCTGAAAACAAATGTTTGAAATTGTGTTATACTTAGGAAGTCTTACTTTAAGAGCTGTACACATCCACCTGGGCAAAAAAGAAGTGAGTGCTATACGACCTCTCTATCAGACTAAGTAATGCTGCCCTTGTTAGGGATAATAAATACTGTTAATAAATCACTTCACTGTGTTCTACAGAGCAAAATCATTTTGCAAAATTATTTTATAATGTAAGTTGTTTTGAGACTATAATAATTATCTCATGGAATATTAATGAACAAAGAGGCTAAATTTAAACAACTCCCTTTTCATCACCTTTTTCAGGCACAGAAGAATACTGTGCTATTATGCTATTTTAAGCTGCTTTGTTCTACACTTATGATATCTATTTTGAGTTAAAACAACTATAAAATTAATACTTTTTATTATTTGTTGTCTTTGTTTCTTAAGTTTTGCCCTGTCAGTTGAAACACTCAAAGAAAAAATTCTGAGAAACAGATTTCCAAATCTTTAGTATTAGTGTTTTGCTGAAGAAGTAGATATTATCAGAGTAAATTAGTCCTGTAAAAGCAAACCACTGCATACATAGGGATATGTATGCTTGCTATAAATCTGCGATATGAATATCTAATATTATTCTTTATTTTCTGCCACTGTTAGTGCATTTGCATACGGGAGAATAGGTGGAATATCTGTGATAGTCATGTTAGCATAGGTAATAGATGTAGCAGCATTGAGGAAAGTAAACCATCTAAGCATCTATGACATATTATGGTCATAATAATAAAAGTATCCTTTCAAATTAAAAATGTGTTAATTCTTTTTAAAGGTTGGTGTATTCTAAGCTCTAACCTTCAAGTTCAGAATGCACCCATTCTGTTTAGCTACAGTGGGTATAACCACAGATATACTTGTTTGTTAGTGGAGTTGCTTTCTAAGCCTAGTGTTCTTAACAGCTTCACCCAAGATGTACTTTTGAAAATTCTGTTGTTATGAAATGTTTACCACTTAATGTTCTGTAAAGAGGCTGTACTTTTGTTGTGCTTTATATGTGCTGTGGTAGTTGTGAAGAAAACCGTTTAGGACTAGGGTTCTCTGGGCTCAAGTGAAACCATTGCTTGTACAAAATGAATTTGGCAGTTCTGAAATTGGATTTTTTTAAAAATTCATTTTACACTGCAGTCCTAAGCCATGATACCAGTTAATTGTATTACCATTTTAAAGAATCTACTTGGTCTGCCAGATGAGGAGGG
The DNA here is from genome assembly GCA_033439905.1 of Ceryle rudis. Classification (NCBI taxonomy): domain Eukaryota; kingdom Metazoa; phylum Chordata; class Aves; order Coraciiformes; family Cerylidae; genus Ceryle; species Ceryle rudis. Next base: position 23,542 of record JAAGNO010016143.1, read on the forward strand.
GGAACAGAACAAATTGATGTTGCATAAGCTCTAAACTACTCTTCTGACATTACTGACATGAAGTGGAGCTTTTTGCAGAACTGATGCCCAGGCTTCAACCAGATGTCAGCAGTTATTTAAGATTATTGGGCTGGCAGATTTGACAGAACCAAGGAAATCACAAGTTACAAATTCCTCATACTGACCAGAAGGTGTTTTGGTGTTCCATATCACAGTGATATGGCTGTCCTGAATCTGTGAATTACAGTTAGTGATAGTCTTAATTGTTTGAATCATTACTGGTTTTGCAGTTAAACAAGTCTTTACCATGACTGACTGTTTTTCTATGAATTTAGAGATGCAATTAGATTAAGGGTTGTTCTGCACTATTTCAGCTGAAGGTGAAGAGAGATAATTATATTTGTCATTAATGTGGCAGGAAAATTGTTATGATAAGAGGATGAAAAGCCAGCATAGTAGCAATATCATAACTTCTTTTTATGCAGGGAGGAAATCTTTTCTAATGAAGATCGTATTTGCATGGGATGGCTGCATGTGGCTTGTGTGGGCTGTTCAACATGATTTATGAGGCTTTTTTCCTAGATTCTACTAGCTAACTCAGGAATAATTTATTTGAAAAATGCAATGACCATGTTAGTGGTTTATGGTTTAAACTAATCAGATAAAATATCAGAAGATTAACTGCTAGAACATGCATCAAAATTAGACAATGGAGAATTACTATTACCTTAGGGAATTAATTCTGAAAGCATAGAAAGCTCATTAGCTTTAATACTAGGGTTAGATGAATATAAAGATTCAGATTTTGTCTTTTCCACACTTAATAAGGTTCTGTTCAGTCCCAGAATGCATCAGTTAGGACTAGATTTAGAGCTGGACAGTTTTCTTTGATAGGAGTAGATCTTTTCAAACTTAAATTTTGCAATGAGCAATGAATGAATTTTAATGTCATTTTAATAGGAACATGTTGAATCATTTTGGTTTTGTGTTTTCATTAGATTGACTTGTTTTTAGGAAATAAATTACTTTTTGATGTGTATATTATAGTGAAATATCATTTTTTGACTCATATACAGTATATTAATATTCTGCTTTATGATTTTGTTATGTTATAAAAATAAAGTTGGCATAGTTCTGAGTCATAACTGTCTCCCTCAATCAGTGAGATACTGTACTTCTAAGGTTTCAATAATTTAGTATTCAGACACTCAGAAGTCTTATTCAGAGAGCAGGAGTCTTCTTGAAAGTCCCAGAACATGCTTTAAGTGAAAGGAAGAAGTCACAACAGACCAAGAGTAATGGTTAATACCTTATTATTTATGTGTTCTTCCAAAAGCTACAGAGAACTAAGGAGGAGTGAAGCAGATGAATGAAGGTGGAATAAATAAAAGTTAACTCAGGCCAGATAAAAGCAGGGGAAAGGAGGGTGGTTGGAGATATAAATATATAAATACATTCTCTCCATCTGTCTCTAGCATTTAATCTTTGTGTAATAACTGGTGGGACGAGGTGTTTCATGTTGAATCTATCTGAAAAACAAAAAAAAAAAAAAAAAGGAAAGACAGCACATGTCAGCTGTGCATTTCTGAACTTAAAATAGATTTTTATGCATACCTACAGAAATTTTTAAGCAAAGCTCTTAACCTGCCTTTTACATAGCAATCATGCAACAGCGACCTTTTTAGTCACATTTCAATTAAAAACTCTTTTTCATACCAAAGTACTGTGCGCAAGTAGAACTAACATGAACACCAATGTGTGTTTGTATCAGTAAGTGCTATCTCTGGAGTTGCCAGTGTGCAAGTTGCCTTCAGTGGGGACACAATTATTTTTGCCTCATAAAAACATCACTCAAACTAATCCTCAGTCTAGCTTACAAATACTATTTTTAAGTGCACTGTAGTACAGTAAATAGCTAAATAATTCAAAATTGTGTATTTGAAAGTATAAAGAAACCCTGCCTACTTTTTTTTTTTTCTGGATTTCCAGTATATTTCTTCAGGTTGATAGATGCAAGCAATATCCCTATATGCTCTTTTTCCTCACTTCTGAATTCCAAAGCGGAGACAGCAATAAGCAGAACCTTTAAAAGTGTATTTTAGCAATCCTTTATGTGTTTATTATAGCTATCATGCTGCATTCTGAAACTTATGCTTTATAAACCCTTAAAAAAAAAGCCATGAAATTTAACCATGAGAAATAATATTTTTTCACCTTGAACTAAATGTAAAGTAGTTGTCTGAAGAGCATGATTCTGCTCTGAGCTGTTCTAATATGAGTTTTGGCTTCTACAACTTCCACTCATTTATGGTTTTCTTAATTTCAGTTAGATGAGTGCCTCTGTTTGCACTGTCAGATCTGAAACTCGTGCTATCAAATTAGTGCTATAGTTTTTTTATAGATCTGATCAATTCTTCTTTGAATTGCTTGCTTGGTATGCTTCTGCAGGAAAGGGAAGAAAACATTGGGGTATTTCTCTTCCCAAAGAGACACTGAGTTTCTTCAGCACTTGGCAAAATGATGAAAGGTGGCTTTGTGTTACATCCACCAAGGCCTTTTTACCTCTCTGAAGTTCAGCAGTAGGACTTCTTTTGGATAATATCATTCTTTGATGGTTGGACTGTAATTACAGAATATACACACAATAGAAGCAAATGACATTTCCTAATGTTATTAAAAAATAATTCTATTGAAATAAAGATTTGGCACTTTTTATAAAGGATAACTATCACACAGGCTATTGGAAACCTGTAACTCTTTACAAGAAGTAGATACTAATTAATGCTGCATCTCAGTGGAATTCATATTGAACTATTTATTATACATACATACAAGTGAAGTGAAGTTTTTAGGGTAAATGTTATTGTGATCAATTATCAACAAATTAATAATGATTAGCCATCTTTTAGAATATCTTTATGATGAGATACTTGCTCTGGTTTGTTAAAATGTAATAACATCACCACAGGAGAGATATCAACATGTATATTCTTTGCTGTTGTGAGAGAACATGCATATTCTTCTATCAAAATTACTTCAATGTATTAATGTTTCCATTTTTATAGTACAAATCTATTTGATTGTCAGGACAATATCAACTGATTTCCAGGAGAAAAAATGGAACTTGATTTTGATGCTTATAGTGTTAGAATGTGGAACTAAATGTTAACAAAATAAGGAAAGTCTACTTAGAGGACTAAAGTTATAGAAGCAGTACTAAACCTTTCATATACTGTTTCTAAAGAGTAATTGAGCATACAAACATAAAGGTGGATAAAAAAAAAATCAGTCTCTTTCAATAAAAAGAGCTTTCTTATGAAAATACTAGATTTGAAAATTGCCATAGCAACAGTGCACTTTTAAAATGGAAGTAACACTGTATATTTTCACTATTATATTGCCATTTCAATACATTTTTCTTAAAATCAGGCATTTCCTGGATTTTGTAATGCTGAGAGGGTGTCATACATGTATGCTGGCTCTAGGGTCTCTGAAGGAAAATATTTAGCTAGAAGGAATTAATGTATACAGTCATAAAATGGCAACTCTAAGCATTTCAGAGACAGCATGTGTCTGAATGACAGTGGTAATACATCAGGGAAAAAAGCAGAGTAGGACTTTTAGTATAAGTACACTAATTATTTGATTTAAAATTATTTAATATAGTTAACCTGCAGGGGTACACCTTTTCTGATTTCTGGGAGGTAAAAGGAAATCACTTTTGGCAATTAGTAATCATTTTGAGCTTAAAGAGACAGGAAAAAAAGAGAAGATTTTGCCATTTAATAGTTTCATTTATTTAACACTTAAAACAAAGAATCTCTGACCTTCGGCATCGTTTGAGGATATTCTTTACATGAGCTTAAGGTATTTCAGTTTCTGTATTTTATGACATATAAATAAATAGGTTTTTTCTACAACATTAGGGAGATATAAACCTTACCTTTGCTCTCAATAAATATTTTTCCAGTTATATTCTCTCTAATTTTGCTGTCAGACATGTGTTTCTGCTCCTTCCCTTTGGACTAGGAAGGCTGCTGTTGCAAGGCTGCTGTTATGTCCATTCTACCACGAAGTTAAATTAGCTGAAAATATAGAAAAGAATATATTAAAATTACTAGAGTATCTTAATTGCTCTAATTGCATTTTTGAATTTAATTTCTTTAAATTTAAAATTGCTCTAGGGATTCCAGAGTGGAACATTGGAGTGGAGGGGCAGTCAGGGTAAAATAGGAAGCAAAGACCATCCCTTTTGGTGGCCTGTAAACTGGTACAAGTGGTTTATTATATGGCACATAAAAAAAAAAGTCTGATTTTTTAAAATCATCTTCTATATATGTGGTTCTTTAATCTGGAATTAGTATCTCTTCTGTTAAGTGTTTGATTCTTCATTCAGTATTAGATGTTCTTTTTGCTAAAGGCTGTGGCCTTCAGAGGATTTTCTGACTCTGTATGCCATATAGGCTTGCATATGGATTTACTGAAAAGAGATGTTCACTTCCTCATTCTGAGCACAAGTTAACTTGTGTTAGGTTTGCAATCAAAAGGCAACTCTTCTTGAGGGGTGAAAATAAGACATTTCTAGTCTATCTAAACTACCTGTTTCCCAAAACTGTTACAACTATGTTAAGGTAAAATGAGAAGCATGGAAGGAAAGCATTTGTTTATTTGATAGCGTATTTATATTTCCGATGAGTACAACTCATGAGCTCAAAGTAACCGGGGCACACACAATTCCTTATCAAACCAGGAACTGCTTAGGTATCACACCAGAACTGAACTAAATTAAATCCTGAATATGGAAGAGAGTCCTTTTTCCTTTTAAAGAAAATCCATAGGCTACATACAAATGCATGAATGCATGAATGCACACACTTATTCACATGTTCACTCTAAGAATCTAATAAAAGCAAAGTAAAATAAATTAAAGGGAATCAAAAAAAACCCCAACACATTAGAAAAGGTACTGTCATAAAGCATGTTCATTTCTGCTGTGTTGCATGAGAGTGGAGGCAAGACTTTTATTATTTGTTTGCAGTACTCCAGGTTTCATTATCCTCTTCTTACTCTGCATAACACAGCATCACTGCAGCTATTGTGGAGTTGTAGATATGTCTCATTAATAATAAAACACAGAACAAACCTAATAGCAGACTTTTACTGTGCCATTGGTTATAGGATTCTGCCACTGTTTGTGCTCTGGGCCATTGTTAAAGCTGGTGCCAAGTGTCCGGGCATTGACATGCCTCTGTGGCTCTGATGGCATTTGGGAAGGGCCAGCCAGTTTCATTTCATGAACATGTATCGAGACCACTTACGAATGTGTTGCCAGTTGCTGCTCTTCTGTGATACAAGGCTGCTGAGTTGTTTGCTCAATTGACCCAAGGCTACTTAGGTCGCTCCTATTTTTGAGTGACTATTTTAGTAGCAAATCCTTCCTTTCAAAGCAGAATATTTCCCTCCTCTTTTCCTGGTTTCATGTGTTGAAAAAGGCTGAACAAATTTATCCTTATTTTTTTGAAACATTAAATAAGGGAGGAAAAATCCCACCCACACTGAAAATTTTGCATAGTTGATGACTTAATTCTTCCTACTGATTTATTCTCCAGTTGAACTTCTAATGCTTTTAAATGCAGTGAGTTGAAGTATGAAATATATGGAGTTTAGATTTATTTTTTAGATGAACATTAAATATTTGGATTAAACTTGTTTCAAAGGTTTCTCATTACATGCTGCATCATCAGAAGAAAGCTCTTAAAATGTATACTCTTGTGATCTGAAGTTGCTTTGCTTCCCCTAAATATGCCAGCATGTGCAAGATATGCTTTGAAATTAATAATATTGAAAAACAACTCAGCAGTTGTATTTGCCTTATTTAATTCCTGCTGAGATGATTATTCTTCTATTAGCTGTGCAATTATATTGCAGAGCTCACTTGAAGTATCTCAAGCTGTAGCTTTTTTGATTCTGACTATTTTAGCACTTCACAGAAAACTTCAAAGGTTGAACAACTGTGAATAGATTTCACCAAACAACTTATATTTCTGACTTTGAATTACTTTGTCTAAATTCTGTCTTATTTACTTGAAGTGTTGGTGCATCTTGCATTGTAAAATAAGATACCATTGATTTATTTTCAAAGTAGTAAATTACTTGCATATAGGTTTTGGATTCATGTCAATTTTAATTCAGGTAAATGCTCTGCATGAGGGACTAGTGGTTTGGAGGATGACACCCAGTTTGTATCATAATAAAGTCTGTTTGTACCATATAAATACCATTGCACTTTTGAGGTATTTTTGATGTTGTGGTTTTGTGGTTTGGTTTTTTCCCACCAACTGGTGTCTGTTTGTGCATTTTATTCAATACTAGAAGAAAAAAAAAAAAAAAAAAGTGGGTCCAAGCAACAGAAAAAGATATAAAATCTTTAGAAATGAATACTTTAGGGTAGATTTCAAATATATCATTGATACAAAACAAGATTAATAAGTCAGAATGGCTTATAAAAGTCACTGTAGGAAGATTGTACTGCTCCATGACACAAATGGCTAAATTTTCAGTTTCTGAACTTTTTATAGTGAGAGGGAATTTTGGTGAAGTCACTTGTTTACTCCATGTTATGTATTCATGCGATCTTCAAGTTAATACCCAAACAGAATCACTTTATAGTTAAACTATATGAAGACAGACTTTTGACATCCTGTTAAACATAGTCTGTTTCAATTGGATTTAACTGTCTGAAGCATATGCCCACCTAATTGCGTGAATTGGATGTACTTTTGCAAACACGGTTTGAGGTTACTCAATATTTCTGCCTGTGCTGCCCTTGATGAAAGGCCTTAGACAAGCACACTGTGCTGCATACTCTATCTATGGTGACACTGCATATTTAATCAACACTAAGGTGGTTTACCCTGCAAACTGTGGATGAGAAAAGTGATATTCTTGCATTTACATGGACAGATTTTACAGTGGAAATGGAGAACATATTGAAGAAAAATGAGTATGAGTTGAACTAAACCAACATACCAACTGACTTTGAAAATATTTCCTTGAGACTAGAAAAGTTTCTGGAAGCTTCAGACTTGAGATTTTCAGTTGAATACTGTGGGCATAGGAAAGATCAGAGGCATATTTAAAAAAAGAATACTTCAAATGGAAAGGTAGCTATAATGCCAGGACTGACAACATTAGTGAGTACATGAAGCCAACTGCAAAGATTTTAGTTTTTTGCAAACCCATAAAAAATGGACTTGTTCATTCTCTGTCTTTCCCTGGTGACTGGGATTGGGGGACCTTTCGGTTGTTTGGGTTATTTTAAAGATAGTATAGAGTGTGCATGAGGAAAACTTCCATATTCTTGGCTTTACTGCCACTTCTGGGTATAAAGGAACTGCTACTTTTGGAAGGGTGAGAAGGGGGCACTAAGATGGTTCAGGAACCCTGCTGAACCACCCCCAGGGTATATGCATGGAGATAGCAAAAGCCCTGGTACAGGCTTTGAAACACCTTAAGGACAATATCGAACAGGGAGTCTCCATTCAGAATGTGTGAGAGAAGCTCGACTTCTGAACAACATCCATCTCTAACTGTGTTGAAGCTATTTAACGATATGTGGAGATCAAGGGATGGATCTAATCAAACTCAGCCCTATTCTGAGGATTAGACTGCAATGTGTTATGACAGTAGACATTGTTTCCAGGGGTAGGAAGATTTTACTGCTCCGTGACAGGCATGACTAATGGAATAAAGATTTAGAATTTGATACTCATATA
>JAAGNO010016143.1:31416-47216 GCA_033439905.1 Ceryle rudis
GTTGTTGGGGGGGGGGGGTGTTTGTGGGTTGTTTTGTTTTTTTTTTTTTACAGTGGAATTTCAAAAAAATGTGTTCCTGTACATACATAGGAAATCTGTGTGTTTCTGTGTGCACATGTACATATTAGGGAGGAAGAAAGGCATGGTGGAATAAAGGTCAGCTTGTCTGATGACCACTCATAGATCAATTTCCTCTCCTGACATTTTTTCTGAATATTTTGTGTGAAGTCTGTTAGAAAGGTTACCAAGTTTCAGATGCCTGAAATCTAGTTGTCAAAGCTATATAGCTTGCCTTTATGTATGAAAGTGAAGTAGCCAGTCACAGAGTACATCTCAAGTAGATTAGATATATGATGTCCTAGAAGGGCCTTTTTCCCTCTAGCATGGAGCATTGATGATTAACTTGGCTGCAAAGGTTTACAATTTGGTGAAATATGTCTCTCTAATGTCTTGAGCATCTGTAAATAGGATTAATAGTAGCTTGGATAAAATAATATAAAGGCAAATCCTCATATTAAAGTGTCCACAGACTAGCTAGAGGGTCTCAGAAGTACATTGCCTAGGCAGAAAAATTAAAATAACAATAGAAAAAAATATTAAAAGATAATAGCATTTTGGCACAGTAAAATGGTTTTTATTTTAATTTAAAACAAACCCCACAAAACATAAATTTTAAATAGCAAAAGTAACCAATGCAGTTTATATTTCGGGAAGTAAGTCAAAGTCACTAGAGAAGGAATGGACAGCAGGCTGTCATGTTGTATGGGACAGCGATTTAAGATAACTTTTGTTTCTTTAGTCTTCTCTGTCACTTGTCTTCATATCCCACTTTTCTGTGTTATAAGTGCCTCGATTTTCTCTTTTTCTACTGAGTTCACTCTAATATTTCTTCCATCTATTTATTTAAATTTAATTTTCCTAGTTTAATAATGAAGCTTGCCATGCTAAAGCAAAGGTGGCATCTCCAAAGTATTCTGTCCATGACTCCAAGCAAAGAAGTTTGCAATGAAGGTGCAACAAAAAGTATTGAAAAAGTAAAAGTGTGGGAAACATAATAAGGAAATCAAGAGGAATAGCTAGAAAACAATAGGAACTTTTTCCTTTTCAGAATTCCAACTTCAAAATACAGAGAGAATAGAATAGAATAGAATAGAATAGAATAGAATAGAATAGAATAGAATAGAATAATAGAATACCTTTGGTTGGAAAGGACCTACAATGATCATCTAGTCCAACTGCTTGACCACTTCAGGGCTGATCAAGTTAAAGCATGTTGTTAGGGGCACTAACTGCCTCTTAAACACTGACAGGCTTGGGGTGTTGAACACCTCTCCAGGAAGCCTGCTTCAGTGTTTGACCACATTCTTGGAAAATAAATGCTACCTAATATCCACTCTGAACCTCCCCTGGTGCAGCTTTGAACCATTCTTACATGTCCTATCACTGGATTCCAGGGAGAAAAGCTCAACACCTCCCTATCCACTTCTTCTTCAGGAAGCCTTAGAGAGCAATCAGGCCTCAGCCTCCCTTTCTCCAAACTAGACAAGCCCAAAGTTCCTGGCCACTCTTTACAGGACACTCCTTCCAGCACTTTCATCAGCTTTGTAGCCCTCCTCTGGGCAGATTTGAAGACCTTCACATCCTTAAAATGTGGGCCCCAAAACTGCACACAGTACTCAGGGTGATGTGGCACCAATGTTGAGTACAGCGGGATAATCACTTCATCTGAGCAGCCAGTTACACTCTGTTTGATGCTTTGCCCTCTTGGCTGCCAGGGCACACTGCTGATTCATATTGAGCCTGCTACCTACCACCACCTCCAGATCCTTTTCTGCAGGGCTGCTCTCCAGCTACTCCTCTTCCAGTTTATACTTGTGCCTGGCATTACTTCATACCAGGTGCAGAAACTGGCCTTTTAACTTCATAGAAACATTGAATGATCTGGGTTGGAAGGGACCTTCAAAGGTCATCTAGTCCAACCTCAACTTCTTAAATTTCATCCCATTAATCATATCCCAATGCTCCAATCTATCTAGATCCCTCTGCAAGGCCTCCTGTCCCTCAAGAGAGTCAACAGCAGCTCCCACTTTGGTTTCATCAGCAAACTTGCTAATGCTGCAGTCAACTCCTGAATCTCAATCATTGATAAATATATTGAACAGAATTTGCTCTAGAATTGAACCCTGAGGAACACCACTGGTGACCATTCACCTGCCTGAAATAGCCCCATTCACTAGAACATTTTAAGATCTGCCCTTCTAGCAGTTCTTAACTCACTGTGAACCCACAGATGGACAACATGTCCAGAAGGATGCTGTAAGGGACAGTATCAAAAGCCTTACTGAAATCCAGAAAAACTACATCCATCACCTTCCACTTCATCCACTAGGTGGGTGACCTTATCATAGGAGATCAAAGTAAATAGGACTTTCTCTTGTGAACCCATGTTGACTGTGCCTGATGATTGCATTATATATACGGTACCAAGAAAGAATGAATTCTGCCTGTCTCAAAACCTGGGATTAAGAACTGGTTAAGGCACAAATCATTTTCTCTCAGTTATGTTTCCTTAGAAAACCACTGCAAAATCACTGAGCCAAAAAACTTCAGGACATCTTCACAACAGCTTATTAGAAAAGAACAACTCCTATCTGTGCTTACATCTTTCTGAAAGGATTTTTCATTTTTTAGAGAGAAGGGATAGTCGAACTTCTCTTCATGAGCAGCTGCCTGAAGGCATACTGGTGAAATGAAAAAGTGGCTTGTTTGATGTAATAAATGTAACAAACAGTCATGCTCACTGTCTGTTTCTATTTTTTTTTTTTTCTTTTTTTTTTAATAACTAGTGGATGCTGTGATCATCAGGACTGGCCATTGCTGGTCTCAATCACAAAATATGTCCAGTTCATGTCTCTGTTACAAGGAGATGTAACTTCAGTGACAACTTGCATGTGATGACTCATTTTAACACTTTTTCGTTCAGAGGTGAAAGAAGACTTACTTTTGAAAGAAACCAATCGGTCTCTTGATAAAAAGCTATAAAAATTGAAGATTTCTAAAGAATTCTTTGATTAACCATAATCTTTGAATAGATAAAGAAGTATTTTTTGTCACAGATTATTAAAGGAGACTGAACTATGTTGCCTCTCCAAGTCAGCTATCCATAAAATGTTCCTCATTCTGGATGGGATCTTCAAGTGAAACTTGGAGAAAAATAGGTTCCAGATCTGAAGTACCCCCAATGACGCAGTTAAAAATAACTGAATATTACATAACATTCTAATAATCTTCCTCTCTCTTTTTTTTCCCACTGTGTTCTAACAATCTGTAATAACTTCAGACATTTAAATGTCATGTAAAAAATGGAGTAGCAATTTAAATTAATTTTTTTAATTAAATTTTTAAGACAAAGCTGCATGAACACAGATTTTCTATATAGCATATGACTGATTCATTGGCTTGCTTGATGTCATGATACTTTTCCTGCTTTTTAGGGAGAGAGTAGGAAAAAAAAATATCTTGGGTTTATTCCAATTCGAAGCAAATTCCAAAATTCTAGCTTTTTCATTAAACAAAATTTGTGGGTTTTTACCACTAGTTGTCAGAAATGGTTCTAACACTGTAAATACAGTATTCTCATTACCGTATATATTTTCACATGACTTCTAGAGAAGGCCATCACATAAAAATATTGACTTTGATTTTAAATCCCTGAAAATAAAAAATGTTTAGACTTTCTGAACTCTTTAAATGTAAAGATGAAATACAAAGTCTAATTACATATAGCAGCTGAAATATGTGTCCACTAGGCTAAAGTCTTTATTGTCCCTGTTTTCAGAGGCCCTGCTATGGAATTTATAGAACCTTACATTCCATTTTAGAGGAACTGGACCCAAGACTTTTCTGTGTTACCCAGGGATGAAAGAGATCTCCTTGGTTTGCATCTGGCGTTGCCCTGCAGGAGGTCTGAAGAATGAATCATGCAGATCCTGGTAGTGCCATAGTAGGCAGTCTGCAGCTGTGACATTGAGGGAGAGCTCAAGTATTGGAGTTATTATAAAGGCAGAACAAGACATCTTGCAGTAGGTAGGTAGAGGACTGTATCTCTTCTAAAGAAAGCCTTTTGTGTAAGGGTGAGTTTGTTAAACAGATTTAGCCTGAGGGACTAGTATGCATAGCAGGGAAATGTTGGTGCATCCTGTTCAAATGATTCAAGTTTTGCAATTCCTTAAAGCAACTCTTTTTGCTGCAGAAGCTTGGCTTGACTGTTCAGTGTCCATCAAACATTTTCCTTCCTGCTCTTGTATCCTGTTGAGTAGCCTAGTAATCCTTCCAGTTAGATACTTTTAGCAACAGGGATTAAAGCACTACTGCTTGATAGAAAACTAATCCAGGGCAGTGGTTACTTTTCGGTTCCTGAATTTGGGGCGGTGCTGTCTTCGGGTCTTAAGGATCACCTGCTGTTGTTGGTAAATCAATGCAGGCTGGGATTCAAAGCTCACATCCCATCTGTATACAGCTTAGTGGTGTGCTGAATAGGCTGTGTGTGTCTGATTCTTGGAATTTACTGTGACAGCAAGATCATTTTGGCAGATGGCTGCTGTGGTGTGTGTTTAGGTGTATTTGAAGGACAATGGTGCCATACTATTTCCTGTTCATCATGCCTTTGCTTTTGGAAGAGACTTGTACTCCCTCAATTGCTATTTTGGTTTTTTAATCAAAGATGTAAATATATAAATTGTACAGTAATTTGTTGATTGTTTTGTTGGGTTTTTGTGTTTTTATTTTCATTTCCTTTATTTTAGGATAAATTCTGCATGCAAAGGATGTCCTTTGGCAAGTAAATCAATGTAAAAAGAGGAAATGTAAAAGGTTTCCCATTATTTCCTTTTTCATCAGCCTCTAAATTTTCTTCCTATAGACAGTTTTATTTCATTTTGTTTCCTATAAGGCTGCATCCTCTTGAGACATTATTTAAGTGGCAACTCATGTCTGTCCTCACTTATGCATGCCCTTGGCAAACAGAGGCAATTGCTGAGTAACAAGCATCAAAACTTGGAATGTCATTGTTTGGTTTTCAGGCTTTCAGCAGGATTGCAAAGGGAATGCAGAACTCCACTGGGAAACTGATCATCAGCATTTCATGCAGTGGTAGTGTTAGATTATGAAGCGCTCTGTGTGCAAGGGTATTTATTTCAGAAAACTTGCTGATGTGGAAAGCGACTTCTGAATTTTCTCTATTAGCAAGTCAAGTGTATAGAAGCTGTTTGAAGAATACAGACAAATTATTAGGTATAAATTTTAAATAAACTTTTTTTTTTCTTTTTAGTTTTTATAAAAGTATTTCGGTAAAAAAGGTGAGATAAAAAAGAAAGCTGCCTTTCCCAGAATGTTTTAGAGATTTTGTATCTATTAGCTAGCCCATTCTTTCTTATTCAGTTGGTCGGGCATCAAGTTTTCTCACATATAAGAGAGAAAAGTAAGCTTTTCACTATATGCCCAGAGTTTAACACTGGGTTAATACAATGTCCTACAACTTCAAGAACTGCTTCTGGGATATAAGTAATTTTTTTACTTGGCATCTCTTTCTGCATCTTTGCTCACCTCTAGCCTGGATTTCCTATTATCAGGGCTTCATATGCAGATGTTAGCATATAATCATTATGGCATCTTTTTTTGCATCACTTCTAATGAGACAGGGGCTTTTTTCCAAGATATAAAAAAAAATCATGTGTCTCTTACTTTTCATTTGCACTTAGTCTTCTGGGATTAAAAGCCATACACAGATCTTTTTAATTCTCTAATGAGAGTAATAGTGATACTTTAAAGAGGATTAAAGAAAAAAAAATCCAGAGGAAACATGTAGCTTCTGGTTTTGTTTCTGTGAGCAAACTGTACTTCCTGGACAAAGGTGGAAGCTCTTTCTCCATGAGCACTCTTATATTACACAGTAACCCAGATAATCCTATTATCTTTATCTCCTCACCTTCTTCAGTTTTTGCAAGTAACCCCTCATTTACTTTTTTATATACATAAGCTTTTGGAATCAGCGAGTGTTAAAACTTGCAAGGTCTCCTACAAATCAGAATATGCCATATTGTACTCAACTTCATAAAAACATTAATTAGCATGGATGTTGTTGAAAACACAAATATTCAGTAATAAGATGATTTCAACATGTCTTTGTACCATGGAAGTCATGAGCATTTTTACATGATAGTTGTTGCATCAAGACTGCAAAGAGGCCAGGGGTTCTGCTGAGGACTGCACAGTAAAGGTGTTCATGTGTTAAGAGGTCAGAGCAGCAACACCAGCTGAAGCAACTCTCCTCAGCACATCAGAGACTTTGACTCAGAAAGAAGTCCTGAGGGAAGTGCCACCCACCAAGTCTAGTCATTTTGAGGTGCCTGATGTATCTCCTGGGACTGGAGACAGCAATGTCCTTACTTGTGGGAGGTACGCTGTGGTTGTAGGAGTTTGCAGCAGGAGGTGAACAGACTGCATACCACCTAAAGAAGACAAAGAGGAGATTGACAGGGTCTTCACAGAGGTTTGTGAAGGGCAGTGAGAGTTGATTATGTAACCACACTGGCAGCAAAAGCAAGGTGAAGGAAAATGTGGGCCCACTGCTCAGTGGGGTGGGAGACCTGATGACCAAAGTCACGCAGATTTCTGAGGTACTCAGTGCTTTTCTTATCTCAGTTTTCACTGGCAAGGTCTGCCTTTTGGACTCTTTAAGGTCCCCAGGCTTACTAAAAGAGTTTGTGAGAGTGGAACATTACCCACTATAGATCAAGTTAGGGAGAATTAACCCATGCAGCAGTACAGGCTGGTGCCAACTGAACAGAAAACAGCTTTGCAGAAAATAATTTGAAGGTCCTCATCAAGAATAAGTTGAAGATGAGCCAGCAGTGTGCCCTTGCAGGGAAAAAAAAAATTAAAAAGGCCAGCAGTAATGTAGCCAGCAGGTTGACAGAAGTGTTTCTTCCTCTCTGTTCAACTTCTGAGAGTCTGCAGCTGGAGTGTTGTGTCCAGTTTTGGGCTATACAGTAGAAGACAGATATGGAGTCCATGGCAGGGCCAACACAGTGGTAGTGGGCTGGAACACTTAATGTACAAAGAGAAGCTATTAGAGCTGGACTTGTTCAGCCTAAAGAGAAGACCTTACTCATGTAAGGTCTGCCAATGGGATACTAAAGATACTGCCTAATGGGATACTAAAGAGCAGGCAGAGAAAGATGTTTCTTAGAGGTGGACAGTCACAGGATGGCAACAGGAACAAGCTGGAACATGTGAATTTCTCATGATATAAGGAATTATTTCTCTACCTTTTTTTTTATTTTTAGTTTTTTTAATTTTTTTTTTCTGTGAGAGTGGTCAAACACTAGATAAGAGGTCTGTTGTGGAATCTCCGTTCTTGGAGATATTCAACACTCAACTGGGCAAGGCCTTAAGCATCTCATTCTCACTGGACATGCTTTGAGCAGGAGATTGGATCAGATGGCCTCTGGAGGTCCCTTCCTTCCCCAGTGATCCTATGATTCTAAATGTCAGTTGATAGTGTGTTTTCTGGCAACTGTGACTGGATAGAGGCATTTCTGGACTGATTGTAGTTTTTCACTTGGCATTTTTTTAATTGAACAGTTGAATCTGTGTGCTGTCACATTCTTCTAATTCTTACAGCAACCAACATGTATATGATGTGTATTAAAATACTTTTTGTTGCAACAGAGTAGAAAGATGCATTTTTCATTATAACTCCAAACATTATATAGTAAGATTCTTAATGGGTGAGGGAATTTTGTTATGGGTTTGGTCAGCACATCAGTATATTTTTAAGGCTCTAATAATTCCAATATAACAGCAACATTTGATTTTTTGACCATCTGTTTTCCATAATTCATGCATATTTTTTACTTTTAAACAGAGGTACCTATCACATAGTGCGTTCACAAACCGTTAAACCTACTCAGTCTTTGATATTCCATCATGGTAACCAGCTTAAGTATTTTAGAATTCCATTTTGTGCTGAAAATCCCATTTCCTTATGACTGCTTTTTTTGTTTTTTTGTTTTTTTTTTTCATTTGGAGAGTAGATTAATTATACTTTTGTAATGAAAAAAATCCAGACTATCTAAGTTTTTAAAAAGAGGCTTTTAGTCAGAACATCCAAGGAGAATTTTATCAAGCTGAGAGTTTGAATGAAACATCAAGACGGTAAGACTTGAAAATAAATAAAACATAATTTACAGAGGTCTTCTGAGAACTAAGTGGCTGATGACATTCAGAGCATCTGAATGCTGTCCATGTAAAGGGCCATATGTTCCTTTTTTTTTTTGTGCTGCAATATGCAGTCTACCATTTTTTCTTCTCTTTTTGGTTCCATCTTTGGGAAAAAAGGAAAAAAAAACCAACAACAAAAAAAAGAACACCTTCATAGATATGAGAGAGATGCTGTTCATCTTCTGGCTTTACATCTATGAAAATATTTACAGTATGTTGCCAAAACATTAACAGCAAAATAAAATGTATCAGTCTAGTTCTGTGGAGAGAGGATGATAAACCAAATTGGAGAATCTTCATAAGGAAAGGGCTTATGATTGTAACAGTTCCATTAAATCAGCATTTTGCAGATAGCAGCCAGTAAGGTTCACAGAAATATTAAAGGAGATATTTTGTGGAAAGAAGTAGAAACAGATGAAGGAAGCTACGAAGTTGCTTTTTACAGAGTAGGAATAGTGGGTGTTAATCCCCAGTGAATGCAAAGAAAACTAGGTGTAGGAAGAGTGATAGTACTTCTTTTATGTCTAAAGTAATCTTCTGGGGAAAATGATGGTCTTTTTTCTGAGCTTGATACAGATAGATGTGAGAACTAATAGGTGTGTATTGAACAAAGTGCATTTTTTTCAGAATGAAATTCAATGTAGGGATGTTTTTTTAATGTGTGTTGGCTGCATTCTGATTGAATCCAAAGAGAATCTAGGAGGACCAGGTTCAGATGGCAGCAGTTGTCTTTTAACTCAGCTTACATTGCTGCTCCTATCCTACCCTCTTGGCAGGGTTCATAGAAAACCAGCTACTGTCAGTATCTTTGTGTATGTTCTATAAGTGCCATTCACTAACCTTTGGTATATACAGTTGCTACAAACACTGCTGTGGCAGTAAACAAAGTATGGCAAACCAGGTTTCTATAATAATTGCTTTTTATATTTTCTCTTTTTTTTTCATTGAAAATACTACTTCCCCTCTTAAGTTGTAGTTACCATTTATTATGAATAACAAATTGTTAGTCAGTTGCTTTTTGTTGCACTGCACTACGTTGGTTTTGACAGTATCTCTTCCAACACTGCCTGTGGTACCATGCAGTGTTCTCAGCCCCTGACTTTTTCAACTTCAGGTAGTATTTCTATTGTGGCTGGACTGTATGTTTGAGCAAAGTGTTTAGTTTTCTGAGATACCGGAGTCCTGTTTCTGAGTGTATTCAGAAATTTCATAAGGATGTAGTACATTAGGATGTTTTATGAACTGTTTTCAGAAAAAGTATGTATCAGCCTTATATTTGTGTCATATTTACTGCATTGTCATGACTAATGAGAGCAACATACTAAAAAATTTATGCATATAAGAGCAACTTTGATGTAATTAGTATTGAAGTCAAGTATTTGCAGTGTCCTGTGTCAGCAGTTTATAAAGTGTTTGATAAGTAATCCTGACTGAAGTGCTGTAAAAGCAATTCCAGGGTATAAACTTTGGCCTAGATGGCATACTTTAGAGTGACAGTAGGAGAAGATGGCATATTTGATCTCTACAGAAACTTAAGTAGAAGTGTATGACTTTCTTACAGTTTTTAAGATATGCTTAATATATTGACTTACTAACAAGAATATACTGTCTTCTGAGAATGTATCTAAATCCAAAGTTCTTTTTTAAATTTAAAGAGTCTGATTCTAAGAAGGGAGGTCGTGGGTTTTTTTAATTCCATATGTATCTGTTACATGACTTGTACTACTGTATGCTCATCAGTCTGAACTCAGTTTGTCCTTTAGTATTAAGTACATTTTAATTTTAAAGATGTATATTTCACTTTTCTTTGCTTTTTGACTTTGGGTTGAGGGGGATTTTTAAGACAGAAAACTGAATAGATTAGTGTATAAGCTACTTTTACCTTTATTTCTGTAATGGTATCTACATTGCTCTCTCTGGCTGCAATCTTTCTTTTGTTAGTATTTTCTCCCCAATATAGCATTTCTCCTAAAAAACTAAAAGGTTAAGATTAAAAGACAAGATTATCTACATGTTAAAATTCTCTAGTGATGTCATTATTTTTTCAGTGTTATTTATCATTTTAATCTGAAACTGTATTTACTGTTGGAGTGCATTCACCTTACTAGAAAATCCAAGAACATACCTAATAATTCTTTCCAGGGTGTAAATCTTATTCAGAGACACCTCAATACACACATGATCTTTTGATTTTTGGCTGCAATAAAACATGATTAGACTTTGCCACAGAGACAGACAGTAAAAGTTGTTGTTGTGAAAGACTTCATTAAAATGCCTTTCTTTTCAGATTCTGAGCTTTTGCCAGTTATTTGCTAATTCTGAGGCAGTGAACATCATGTGAAGTAACTCATAGCAGAACATACTTCTGGGTGTCAGAAGTGGTTCAGGTTGTTCTGGAAGAAGCTAAAGTGATGGAATTTCTTTGAGCTGAAAACTGATGAGGATGAAACTTTTCCTCTTCCATAAATACAATAGCATACTGAATGGTTAAACATCTCAGTGTGCAGGTTAACAGTAACAAATTTATAGACCAGAAGTAATGCTATGCATTTTAATTTATCTGTTAGCTTTTGGGTATTCACAGAAGCACAGTACTGGTTTAAAAGTGGAAGTCCTCGTGTAGTGTTTGGTGTTGGTGTGAGCAGAGACCTGAGGATATTGGATTACAGGATCAGAAGGAAAAGCCCACTGAGTGAGGCTCTAGCCTCTTCAAGACCTTGCAGGGAGCTGCAATTGGTGGCAGCTCCTTTCTGCAGCCATCCTGGTCCAGAGCCAGATAACTAGCCCTTTTGGCAACAGCTGTTAAGGGCTACCCGGGCTTCCGTGGTTCTGCCCATTGATGCATTCAGAGGGGGCCCCATTCACACAGGGAGGTTCTATAACCCCACAGATGGTAGTTTTGGCCTGTTGGCTTCTTACAAGGTATTTGAACAGGTGGTATCCCTAATATTGGGCAGAGTTGCAGTTACAACATCATCAGGAGGATAAAACTAACTAGTCTCATGGCAGTCTAAACCTAGCTCACGTCTATTGTTAATGGGTAGATCGAACAACAGCTGGTTGAATTCTATTTTGTGCTGACGGGAAAAGCGAAAAACAAAAGGTTGACAGGAAAAGACAAAATCAAAAAGTTGAAGTAACTTTGCTGATAATTGACAACCACGGGGTCTTTTTCTCTGTGGTAACTTTTCTGACATCTCTTGCTTAAAACTTAGAAAGTCAGAAGATCCTGATGCCACCCACACTAGCATGGCCTGTATTCCCACTGAAAATCAATATTAATTGTACTTTTGCCCTTTATGCTACTGAAGTTTCTGCCCTCCTTGGGCTTACTTCAGGACACCTATGGTAGGGAGGATTTGAATCAAGTATGTGCAGAAGCACTACAGCTTTTTTATTGTTCTCCCTCATATAATACCAACTGGGTCCCACTTAACCTGCCCTTGATTAAGAACAGTTAACTGCAATGGATCTAGCACTTTAGTAGAGAGTAACACCTGAAGTAGTATAAATTCTTAATTGAAATCTCATTATCATTGGAACAACATTAACTTCTAAAAGAAACCCTGGAACCATTATGGTTATTGTTCTGCTTGAACCAGTTTTAATAACGCATAATGTGTCAGGCCCCTAGTTTCTGCTTCATGTTCTGCATTGTTCTCTTTGGAGCTTTAAGTAAGATTTTATGTTGTTTTAATTATTTGAATGTCATATAAAGCTGATGTACCAATTATTTTTCCCAATTATTGTTGGTAAAATCAAAGATGTTCCCAACAAAAATGTGAAATGTCAGAATTTTTTTTTTAAATTGCAAAAATTATTTTTGCAAAAGGAATTAGGATAATGTATGAATGAAAATAGTTTATTTTAATTTTAAAATGTTTTTAACTTTTAGTTTAAAAGGGTTCGAAAGAGGATTGCATATGTTTGTGGTTTTGGGGAAAGTATATGTAAGTTCCATAGGTGGTAAAGTATAAGGTGTCTTATCATTACATTACATGTTGATGCATTGAAACCTTAGATCCTTTTCTGTGAACCAAATGTCTTGTATATGCAGATAATTTTCTTCTAGGAGGGGTAATTTATAATTATAAATCTCAAGTATATTTCATTATGGGTTGTTGACAGAGTAAAAACTTTGTCCTTTCTTCATTTGTAAGTTTTTTTCTGTCTCCAGACTTTGATACAGTTTTGCAGTTCAGCCTTTCTGGCTGCTTGTATTAATCTGAAGTACAGGTATGTTAGTGGAACTAATAAAGGTAGATGCTCTCCAAACTAACCAGCATGACTTTCAGACCTTGCCTGAGTAACTGAATAGAAGTAAATATTCCTGTAGAGGATGGTACTGCCTTTGTGCTTCTACTGTTTCATCTCTGGAAAATGGGGAGAGGGAAAAATTAGACATGCTGAAAGTAGCAGCATAATTATTTTGCTGTAGAAAGATTACTGAAAGATTGACAGGGTGAGTCTGCTGACAGAATGTGCAGGTGCAATGGGACTAGACATTCCTTGAAGTGTGGGGGCAGGAACTGAGTACTTGTTAGGAGCAGAATTCCTTCTAAAATCTAGAAAACTATGTTAGTTTGTAATGGGCCTAATGGTTTTACTTTCATAAAATTGTGTGTATGACTACGTTCACATTTATGCTATTTCCCTCCTACTCTCCCAACTCTCAATACAAAGTTTCAAAGGAGGATGTCTAATCCCATTCCTAGACATCTCAGAAGAGGTGGCTGATTTTCTGACATACAGAATACTTGCAACTCCCACTTTAATACATATGTGTTGTTTGCTTTGTTGCATTTGCTTACCTGAAAGGTACTACAGGCTGTGATGGTAAAAAAAATATCACATAGTTACATCATATACTGAAGGTTCCTCATTGCTGTGGCTACTAGGAATTTTTCTACTTTAGTGTAACCTCAAACTTGCATGATGTTTATTTCTAATTAAAGCTTTCATCCTAGATAGAATGGCAAGACAAAAAGAGAAACAGTGAAAATAGCAATTTCCATTAAAGTTACTGTTACCAGAATAGTTCATCCTTCGCTAATCTAATGGCAAGAATTTGACTGGATCAAATCCTAAATCAAACTATCGCTATAAATGTCTAAATCTGTGTATGTTTAAAGATTGGTATCTATATTCTATATATTTATTTGTATTTTCATTACATGTAAATGGAAGTATTCAGGGTTTTTCTTAATCTTCACAAAATGCATCAAAATGTCAATAAACTCCGCCAAAACAAATAGAATTATGTAATAATAGTTATACTTGTTTATAGTTGAATACAAATTAATTGCTATGGCTTTTATAAAAATTTGACAATTTCCCTATGAATGAGTGAGATATATAAGGCCTTCATGCTATGCAGGAAAAGCCAGTCCTGTGAATGAAGATCAGCACAATAAAGACTTGAGAATATGTTCAAATAATTGGCTTCGTGCTCTTAAGAGTTGCTACTCCATAGCTGAGGCAGTTTATTGTTAATATAATGAAGAAGCCCACACCATGTTTTCACAGTCAATGTCTGTCAGCAAGCAATGGATGCATCCTTAGGCACACCTTGTAATCAATCTCTTGCAAACTGAATATAGCCTAAATTGAAGGTTGTTTTCCCTGTTTGTAATCTTCTCGGAAGACAGGGCTCAATATCAAAAAAAAAAAAAAAAAAAAGCTTTTGTATCTTATTTTAGACGAAAGAAGCTTTCAAATATGAATTTTGGTCCATTCTTAATTCTGAGACTTGTAGAATTTAAAATCATAATAGTGATAGATGTAACTTAGATTTTTTTCTATAGAGCAAAGTTATAACTCAGGGTTTTTTTCTATAGAGCAAAGTTATACTTCTAGCTTCCACTCATCAACATTTGATTTGCTCTTAGAGGACTGTTACCTTTTTTTATCTTGAAAAATGTGTTGGGAACCTAGAAATGCCTTAATGATATTCATAAGCTTATCTTCCCAATAGAAAAGACCTTTTTATCTATCTTTTTAATCAAGTCATTAGCATAAAACTCCAAGATGTAATCATACCAGACTGGAATTGGGGTCATGCCATAGGCTAGCTGAATAAGAGGCTTCATGGCATGATGATGTATAGCCATTTCACAACAATGCTTTTAACTCAGTAAGTCTGCCCTTTAATTACATTTTAAATCTCATTTGAGAAATTTTTATCATTATGTAAATTGCTCAGTAAATGCTCTCATTCTAAGGCACAATAAAAGTTTTGCTTATGGATTGGAAGAGCAAGAGCTTGATCAAGGGACTGAGAGCTTCTTTCCCACTTTGTTCATTGTGACAGAGCTTTGTTTTGTTAGCTAAAGTTGTCTATATGATAATAAACTATTGTACTTGTCACTGTTGGATTCTGTTAGACTGTTTGGAAACAAAATAGGTCCCAAATCTTATTGAATTAATTGTATTTTGATCTGAGAAACACCCAAAACCCAACAACTGGTTCTTAGAGGAACTATGACATTTAAAAGAAGGAAGTCTGGTTGGGCTAACAGTGTCTTGCAAAGCAGAGAAATAGTTCAGTGTTTTGTTCCCTCATTAATCTAAGTCATAGTATTTTCATTCTAGAACAAATTATCTCTTTTGTTTTGAAAAAAATATTACTTCTTTCTCTTCAATTACTTTAAAGATAATGACTAGCTCACAAGGACAGATAAAAAGAGTAGTGTGAACTGGCCTTCTGTTACTAGAAACAAAAGAAATAGATCAGGTACATTTTGTACTGAATCTACCACTTGCGTGCTTAAAAATGCATTTGACTTGTTCTGCTGTAGCCATTACTTCAACATCTTCAGAACTGTAACACCCACAAAACCATTCCTTTACCTAGCAGACAGAATAAGCTGTGATCCTGAAAGACGTGCCATGTGCACTCCAAAGGCTGCTGGAGTCTGCAGAGGCATTGAAGAAATGTCTCAAACTCTTTGAACCCTCACACACAGTTTAATGGCTTAGGCAGAATCAGAATTTTGCAGGAGTTTAAATGTAATTAAATACAGGATGATTCATTTAAAAAACACTCCCTAAGCTGTGCTGGACACAGTTGTAAAATACAGTATATGACTCCATTTCCTTTATCTATAGAAGCCATAAGGAAGTTACAAAAAAAAACCCCAAAACGTTGAAGGGGGAACCTTCAAAGGAACCTACAGGTTACCAGCTGAAGCCTGTAAAAATACACAGACTGTGCCAACCTCTAAGAGCTACTTTATCACCTTCAAGTTCTCAGAGCAGAGACCTAATCTTTATAGATCTGCTTTGCTCTGTAGTATTGTTTTGAAATGTTTGTAGGTTTTCCCTTCTCCAGGTACCTGAAATGATGTTTAACCAATTAAAATGCAAAATAAAAGTGGAAAGAAACCCACATTCTTGAGAAGTTTTGAGATCACCACAAAAGATCTTAAGTAGAAGCTTTAAGGAGAGGAAGGAAGGAAGGAAGGAAGGAAGGAAGGAAGGAAGGAAGGAAGGAAGGAAGGAAGGAAGGAAGGAAGGAA
>JAAGNO010016143.1:47316-62758 GCA_033439905.1 Ceryle rudis
AGGAAGGAAGGAAGGAAGGAAGGAAGGAAGGAAGGAAGGAAGGAAGGAAGGAAGGAAGGAAGGAAGGAGGGAAGGAGAGGAAGAAGGGAAAGAAAAATAAAGAAAAATAAAAATAGAGAAAGGAAGGCAGGAAAGAACAGAAAGAAAAAGAAAGAAAGAGGAAGGGAAAAAAGAATGAAATAGGAAAGAAAAGAGAAAGAGGAGGAAAAGAAGGGAAGAAAGGAAAAGCTAAATGGGAAGGAAGAAAAAAGGAAGGTTGGAAAAAAAGAAAAAAGGGACAATGGAAGAAAGGGGGATTATATAATTCATAAATATGAAGGGAACAATTAGTTCAGCTAACTACCAGACAGAGAGGGATTATAGGGGTGTAGGATCTTTTTTTTCTTTTGAGTAATTTTTTATTATAGCTTTTTTAGCATTAGCATTATGGAAACAGTAATACATAATACTTCAGAGCTGTGTATGACCACATAGGTATTGCTTGCTGATGCTTTGAGTCATATATGTAATTATGCAGACTGACTTTGTTTTTTTAATTAATATGTCAGTAAAGATCTTTTTTTTTTTTCCCCTATGTTGATTTCTCTTAATCAGACAGTACTGTCTTTAATTTTATGAACCCACATACTTCAGTTAATGCTATTTATGTCCTTAGCAACTTTGTATAGTACCTATAAAATGTAAAATGCTTCACTGGAAATGAAAAGCACAATTCTGAAGAAGGAACTGAGTTTGTAGAGGAGAATTTATGTGCTTTAATTTCTTTAAATTATTACATATTTAATTTTGTTTCTACCTTGTATAAAAGATAAATGTTTTGTCAGCTGTACTACATTAAATTTCATGTCTGACTCGTGTATAGCCCAACTAATGTAACTCATTCCTTCTTTCTAGGACATTTTGCTCCCAGTTTACCAATCCCTCTCTGATGTGTTGCCACAATAATGGCAGATTTTGCCATATGTCGTGTCCTTTATATGTCCTATATATTGCGTATGGAATATGAAGGATATTGACACTGATTAATTATTTCTCATAAAGTATCTAAAATCATATTGAATTCTTGTAGGACTGTCTCTGCTATATGGAGGCTGACAGGACTTTCAATGCACCAGGTTTCACAGTGACTGCTCTGCTGTGTTTGAGAGGGTTCTGTGTAAAATAAAACATGTGGAGCCACAGGTGATTTTCTTTTACTTACTGAGAGGGTTAGGGCAGTAAGGATGTGTGCTCCTGTGATGAATGCTAGCAGTAGTCCCAAGGGGGACAACTCAGTTGGGTAAGTGAACTGCATGTCAGTATAGGATATGCTGTCTTAAAGCCTTAGTGTACATCTCCCCTGAAATCATACTGATTTCAGTGGCTCAGGACAAAATCAAAACAGCCAGAGCTAATTTCCTCACCCTGTTTTATCCAAGAAGATTGTTCCCCTATTATTTATCATTCTTAGCTCTGTGACTTAGATCTAGATTTATTCTATATAGTATAATAAAGTAAATAGACATTTTTAAGTGTGTAGAAACCTGTAACAGCTATTCAGCAAGGTTTCTACAAACAAGTATGACAGTGCCTTTCATCATCTAACTTTATAGTTCACTTCAATAAAAGAGGATTTCACTCTGAAACTCAGTCAAAACACTTGATGGAGTTGCAGTTCGTTCTAAGGAGTTCAGCTCACTCTAAGCAGTAATTTGTGACCAAAAAGATGTTATTAATTTCTCTATCTGCTCTCTTTAAGGCCATCTTTTTTTTCACACAGCCTCAATAATAACCACTACAGCAAAAATGCAGCATGCAGAGTCAACTTAAGTCCAATTGTAACCAGAATTGATTTCTTGTCCTCTGAAGCTCATCCATGTGTTTGATCACATCGGAAAAGATGAAAATGCAATAGTCTATATTTAGCCTATATTTTATGCTTCTTGGTATGTTGTATGTAGTTTACATTTGCAAATATCTTAGCACTCTAGGAGATGAAATAGATCTTCCTGCTTTATTCCTGTCTAGAAAAAGAATCTAGTTCATATTGATTTTTCACTTGTATTTTTGAAACATAGAAATTAATTATTTCAGAAAACCAAAGAAAAGTGTATAGGCCTTTTTCTTATATGCATTCTGCTTTTCTTGGAATGTGAAGGAGTCTCATAGAAAGGATCTGAAATCACCAGCCAAAATGGAGTAAATATCTTCACTGTTGTTTTGCTTCTTTGTCAGTGTAGGCTTCCTGCATAGCTGGAATAATATACTTTTAGGAGAATTAGAAGTGCGGTATACACAGGTAATTTGAAATAAGGGAATCCAGGTCCTGAATGCTAAGCTTTGGATGAGAGTACTTCATTTTTCAAGTTTGCTGCCTATTTAACTAAATGTTCCGGTTTATTGTGATATTATATAGTATTCTGAAATGAAAAGCATAAGGCTTGGTTTGATTTTCAGAAATATATATGTGTTGGGAGAAAAGCGTGTAATGTGTAGACTACAAGACACTTTCTCTAAAAACAAGAAAAATGTGGAAGTGCTTTTTTTTATTATTTGTGTTATAAAATGCTATGAGTATATGTGTGGTAAAATAACAAGAGGGCATAGATTTGACAGCTTCCTGCTGTGAATAGTTATTCAACGTACATGTTCCATATCACAAGTTCTTGGTAAGGAAAAGGTAGTTGTTTCCATCACCACCCTAACAACTAAGAATTTTGTGCAACAGGCAGTGCATATGATAATTCTTTCATTCAGCAATAGATCTATTGATTTTTTAAATGTGGATGGACCTTCAAAGTATACATTAAAAGTTAACATTTTCAGACTGAACTTTATCCTTTCTTACATATTGTTTTTTGGCTGTTTACATCAGTTTTGTGATACTTATGCTAGCTTAATTAAAATCTCTAAATGAAGAGAAAGAACTTTGGTAATACAGTGCTCTTCAGTCAAGCAAAAAAAATATTGCAGCTGGAAGTGGAAGCTAGCAACATTCAGACTTAGAATAAAGTACAAATTTTCAAGTAAGGGCATTCATACCTGGAATATTATATGTTATATATGGTTATGTAACTTAATAATGGAATTTTTTTAAAATCTAAATTTCTAATTAACCTCAATAAATTAATACATTTTGTATAATACAGTTACATTCTGCAGAATTACCCGTGATGTATTCAAAACTGATTTCTAAATACATTAATGATAGGGTGACCACAGATAAAGCAAAACAGTTGCATAAGAACTCCTATACTGTCCAAAAGATGTTCCTAGCCCTCTTTAAAATACAAATACAGTGATAGTCATTGCTGTGCAAGAAATAGGCATTCAGTAAAGGACAGCAAATGGCATTTGGAACAGCAGTAGGTGAACAAGGACAATCTATGCATGATTCAGTGCAGCTAACATTGCACTTAAAATATTATATAAAACCAATTCAATTAGGAACACACCAAGCAGGCAAGTTTTGTGGTCTCCTCCTTCAAAGTCATTTGTCTAAAGAAAATTACAACAAATTTCCATTGGGGACTATCTGTTATGCTCAGTTAGTGCTTGGTCTTGCTCTCAAATGCCCTTGTTTCCCCTTTCACACTTCATCCCCAGCACTTCATTTCCATTTCAGGCAGCAAGAAACCACCACCAGAAATCTTAGTACCCAAGCATCCAAGGAGTGAATACAGAGCTTTTTTTCACTAGGTCATTTTCTTTGTGATGTTGCGCGCTTCTTTGAAATTGAAAGTATTTTTATGCCTACGTGACTACATATAGAGTACGTGTGTGCTCATGTAGGTACATGTTTGATTTATTATTATTATTTTTATTCTTTTTCTTCTTAAAGAGCTTGATTCAAGCACTGTGCTCTCCGAATGAATCTGACCTTGTGGAGCTGCAGCATGGAAATGTCTTTGAGAAAGGCAGCAAACATACAAAGGCTGTATTGAGTGTGTGGGCAGGCAGGAATGCTAGTACTAGGCAGCTCTCTAAAGAATGTTCTTTTGGCAGAAAGAGCTGTGGTAAAAATGAGGGGGGAAAATGAATTCAAAATGTAGAGCTGGCCTGCAGTTACCAAGTTATAAGAAAAGTTGGCTGTTTGACATGAGCTGCCAGTGGCATATTCTAGGTCCTTGCTATTCTCAGGCCCTCCTACAGCCATGGCCCTGACCAGTGTTTTGATATAGCACAAAGTAGCTGTTTATTGCTATTGACTGCTGAGGCCTGTGTTCCAAAATGCGTTCTGTCAACAGAATGTAACTGAACTTGGCATTTTAAAGCCTGGCTGCTGCAGATGTGTAGATTTCTTGGAATGGCCATGCAGCAGGACCGGTGTTGCAGTCCCCAGCTCAAACTGAAAATGTTACACAGGAAGACGTATCATGTGAAGGTCAGATTTACCTGAGATCCTAAGGGGTTTGTGGTTTCTTGTGGTGGTATTTTTTTTTTCCCTCATCAGCACAGTAAATATATCTTGTCCTTGTTTTGTTGCCTGTCAAATGTTAGACTTTTAAATTTTAACATTTTTTTCAGTATGCTCTTTATGGAAAAAAGGTTGTGATTCAGTGCAAATGGCCATGATGTGAAAGGGAGATATGGCTGTGTATATGATACACCACATTGCCATAAAAGGAGTAAAGAAAATCTGTGCTAACTCGGTGTTGCACTGAGGATTTTTCCACTGTTTTGAGAAGTGGTAGTTCCTATGATTTTGTAAGAAATCACATTTGTTGTTTTCCATTGCTTCCATAGGAACTACAGGCAGAAATTGATGCTCATACTGACATCTTTCACAACCTGGATGAAAACGGGCAGAAAATCCTGAGGTCCCTGGATGGCTCTGAGGATGCATCCCTGTTGCAGAGACGTCTGGATAACATGAACCTCAGATGGAGTGAGCTCAGGAAAAAATCTCTAAATATTAGGTAGGACCAGAATGTAAGCAAAAGCCTAAAGTTGGTGTGTAAGATGGAAAGTTGCATTTTGCTAGTAAAAAGTTTTAATTTTGTTTCTGATAACACTAATTTTGTCCATTTTTAAATTATTTGTGCCTCTTTGAATGTTAGTACGAATGGGATTTTTTGGTGTGAAAATGATAGTAGAGGATTAGGATTTGAGGCATATGACAAGGTTTTGTAATTACAGGAGGAGAGATTAGTGTGTTTTAACAGTAATTGTACTCCCTCTAAATGTGGCCTTTTTCTAGAGCTGGATATGACTTACCAATGAGTCATGAAAGAAAGTGATTAAAGAACCTATATTTATGACAAGCTTTATTTCTAAGTCTGCTATTTCCATGAAAAAAAAAAGAGTAAACTTGCAAATGAGAAGATAAGTTATAAGATTTTTAGCTGTTTTCTGGAGGGTAGACAGAATAGGCAAATAAAATCCACGAGTAAAAGAAATCCATAGGTAGCATCATGTGAGAAAAAACTGCTTGCAAGGAAAAATATAATAAATGGGAATGTTACAAATGATGAAATGGAAGTACAGGCTTCAATGGGCTGAAGATTTCTTTTAAAAAGAAATTGTCCAGCAAACTTTTACAATAGACAATCCACTTTTGCTGTGTTCAGTCTTGGGCATTTTTTTCATTTAGTCACTTGGTGTCTGTTGGTGGTAGTTCAGACGGCAGCAAAAGGCTGAAGTATTTTTCAAAGTAATGTATGAAATACTAGCTTTTTTCATGTCAGCCCTGAGGAATGTCAGTCTGTGTAATGACAAAAGCCATCTTCATATCATCAATCATTAAAAATAAATGATGGCTGTGAGGTTGAAAATATATTAGTAACTAAAAAGAGACATGTTCCTCCTATTTTTTTTTGGTGTGAGTTTGTTTTTGTTGTTCGTTTTTCTTTTTTTTTTTTCCTGAGAAGCAAAAGAAGTGGGAATATGACCCTTCAAGGTCTTTCTGAGATGTGTTTCTTCACGTGTCTTTTACCCATGAACTTGCCCAAGTGCAGCAATGTTTGAGATAAGAAAAACAGACAATTGTCCAAATATCAGTAATTAACTATACATAGGACTTTCTATCTTTCATTTTATTGCAGTTTAATGTACCACTGACATTAATTGAATCAGAAACACTAACTCTAGTTTTATCCTAGTGACTTCTTACATTAAACATTCAAAACAGCAAACCTCCTCTCTAAAATATTTGCTTCTAAAAAGGTTTAAGGTGTTCAACAACTTATTGATTAGGATAAGAAACTACTCTTACCTTCTAAGACAGTTTAAATGTGGTGGCCACCAGACTAAATAGAGGCTATTCTCAGTCTGCCCGCTTGGAGCTATTTTTTCCATCACACAGTATGAAATGGATTTCATCATAACTAACAATGCTTACACAAAAGAGGTATAAGATCAAATATAAGAAATGTCCCTCAGGCATTGGTCCCACAAGTCTCCTTATTTAGCATAAGTTTTAGTTAGACTGCTGAAACAAAGGACCCATGCCACCTCTTGGCTTAGGTGGTCATTCTTTTCTAAATCTGTTAGATAAATACAGTAGATATCAAGAGAAGACAAGTTCATTTCCATTATTACCTATCATTCTGATAAGTCAGCACTGATTATCCTAATAAACATTTTATTTCTTAAGAATAACTCATTTTTAAAACTGTTTTCCTGTTATCTGTTTTGACTGAACACACTTGAACACACTTATAAATATATGAGTGTATGCATATAATGTACACTGGCATGCACATATATAAACATATATTCCCAAAGCTGAAGGAAATGCAGAACATGATGAGTTCTGGGAAAGCATGCACCAAACTGGGGAAGGTCAGAGCACAGCAGCAGTTACAAAACTGCTTTGGGTCACTGATTTTGCACTTTTTCCCTGTAAAGACAGACCTGCGGTAGCAGGGAAAATGTGAAGAACCCAGTGTTTGCCTCCAGCTGCTGCCCTTCTTTGGAGAAGGAAGTTTGCATTTGCCAAGATAAACATGGGAGACAGGAGTTAACCTGACTAAGAAACTTGGCTCCTTGACTGTGTCCCTTCCACAAACCCTGTGGTCCTTACTCTGGCTGTTGCCTCCTGCAACTCCCCATACAACATCCATGTTTCAATCCCCCCTTGCTGCTTTCAGGAGGCATCCTGGGGCTTCTCCAGCCTTCACTGCCTGCAGGTCTGGCCTCCCCCAGACGTATCTGCCTGAGGAAGTTTTGCCCCAGCCCACAGCTGCCGTGTGAGAGCAGAGATCAAAAGGCAGCATGGTCTCTTTGTGTCCCTCCTACATAGCCTTTAAGTTTGAAAAGGGAGAAAATTTTCCATCAGCTCACATGCCAGAGCAACTGAGCTTTCTGTCAGCCTATGGCTAATCTGTCATTTTCCTTTCTCTTTCCTTGCCCCTCCAATTACCTGGTGTAAGAGGTTCAAAAGAATATGGGATCCATAGAACATTTCAAAGAAACACAATTATCCTTACCTTCAGCAATTTCTCATTTCCATATCCAATCTATGTCGTAAGCTCTGCACAACACTGAGTCCATATTTATCACATTTCTTTAGAGATCATTGTCATGGTTTAACCTCAACTGGCAACTAAGCAGCACACTGCTTAACCAGAAACCAGGACAACCGTTCTATATGATGTACAGGAGTAGAATTTCCACTGTCAGAAAATATGTGATTTTATGTGCAGTTGATGAAAAAGAAGATAAACATTATATGAACAAAGCCGGTATTGAAACAGAAAATAAATAAAAGAAAAGAAAATCTGTTTCTCTTTTCCATTTTATCACTTTACTATTATTTGTTACTGCTTTTGGTTTGAATTACTAAATGTTACCTGGAAGTTAACTAGGAATTTCTTCCCAACCAGCAATTAAAAAATAGCATATTGAAAATTCTAGAAACATCAAATTTTAGAGTGCTATCTATGGCAGTGATTTACTGTGCCTATCTATGATCAGTCCAGTGATGTTTTAGTCACATATTTTCTCTCCACAGAAAATAGTTGCTGAAAATTAGTAGCTCAGTACTTGATCCCAGTATTTAAAAAATACATTTACACATACACAGAGGAAATATTTTAAAAAATGTACTTTACACTGGAGACTTTGCTTGCATAAAGTAGTATTCTGTCTTATAATTATTCTAGTGATACAATTAGTTCTATTCATACCTCTATTTGAATGACACAGACAATTAGGTAGTGTCAGGGGATTCTATTGGCTTTAAAAGTTTACTGATGACTTTTTGGGGAAAGGATGACATTGGCTGTCTTATCTTAAATGTGAGCAACCACATGAGTCTTGTGTGAATTTGGATGGTTTGTGTGGTGGTTTAGAGAAATGTTTGCTTTTCTTTGAGTTGAAAACTACTCTCTATATTTTAGTTAATTAATTTCCTAGTAATCCTAAGTGATTATTAAAGTTACTCTCATGCTAGTCCTGCATAATATTTGTGCACATTTAGTGAGACTGAGAGTTAACACAGCTATTACTGCTGAAAAGGAAAAACTAAAAAAATAAATAAATAAAATAAAACAAAAGATGGGAAAATAATGGATGTTTCAGGACAGGTCTGTGGAACAAAGTTTAAATCAGTGTTTCCAGAATCAAATTCAAAGCTACTGAAGCTATTTAAAAATCATTAAGTTAATGAAACACTATGATCTTTCTCAGTAGATAAGTGTGTACAATTTGGTTTTTATTTTCACATGCTTTCAGGTCCCATTTGGAAGCCAGTACAGACCAGTGGAAGCGTTTGCATCTCTCTCTTCAGGAACTTTTGGCATGGCTGCAATTGAAGGAGGATGAATTAATACAGCAAGCACCCATTGGTGGAGATCTTCCCACTGTGCAGAAACAGAATGATATTCATAGGGTATGATTTTTTTACAATTATCCTTCAGTCATTGATTTTTCTTTTGCAGGTTAGTGCTGCATGTAACAGTCCTTGTTGTAAGAAGATACGCTTTAGAATATATTTTGGAGACAATGAAAACTGAACTTCTTGCATAAGGGTAGTAGCTACAGTTTTCAAACACAGCTTAGAAAATATCACCCTTTGGGATAAGGGAGTGTTTTACTAACAGCTGCTTGGCTTTTTGAAAAACAACATAGCATTTTCATAGGCCTATCACAGACAGGTAGTTTTCATGGTCAGAACAAATGCTAACGTAATATGATTTAAAGAATAAATAAGTAGTTTTGAAAAGACCAGCCTTGTAATCTTTATGTGTCCTTTTAGAAACCCTATTCTGGTATTGATTTCTGTGAATATTTTTTTTTTAAGTAGTTGATATAAGTCCTGATGCACAACTGTGTGCATTATGAAACACCATTGTGATAATTGACTGTAACTGTCTATGGCTCATAATAATTTCATCAAGGAATTTTTATGGAAAGGCAATAATGGAGCATTTGTATGAGAAGTTGGGTTGTTTTCTTATTTGTGGGGTTTTTTTTTTTTGAAACTCACCAATTGAACAACCCCCAGGATAATACAGTATTGCTTAGTATGTTTTCTGTGCTGAATCAGGCTCACACCTGTCTGTTGCTAACCTAATACCTTCTTTTGGCTTTTTATTGGTTATACCACTGAAGTCTATTCAAGTCTGAATGTGAAATCATAGTTCTAGTAGGTCAGTGGTGCTTTTTTAGTGGTGACATAAGGAAACCCATCAGGAAACTAGAATCCTGCTAAAATAAAGCTGAACAGTTGCTGAATGAACCAGTAAATGAGGAGAAATTATTGTTCTGAGAAGGAATAGGGAGCACGTGAAAGGTAACTTGGATAGCACACCCAACATTAGCAACTCCTCTCACTTATGAACTTCATAAAAACCTGTCTAGCCCCTTATGACAAGACTTACGTTTCTTTTGTGTTACCTTCTGATGAAACCTTTAATCTGGGAAGCACCAGTTAATAACAGATGTCCATAACAGAAAGCAGACCTCAACCCACTAGTACTGGGAGTTGAATATAGTGTCAGGTTGGGTTTTTTTTACAGAGAACAGTTTAAGATCAATGTCAAGGAACTGTACTGATATAAAGAAATTGTCCACTTGTAATTAAAAGGTAAATGTGTGTAGTGATTGGAATGAACTGTGTATTTATACTATGATATTTCTCTTCTCCAGTATCCACTGTTCCATTTCTTAGAAATTACTTAGATGTACTGTTCTAACTCTTCTCTCTTTCATCCACATGTGTTTTTAGTTAAAATGACACTATGGGAGGTTTTTTCCTCCTGTTTGGTGACCAAGTATACTTCAGTGTGACATCTAAAACGTTATTTTGAACAAATATATTTTCTATTGAATAATTGAATTATCAGTCAAACAACTTGATACCATGAGAAGAGAGTATTCCAAAAACAGCGATCATCCTCTGAAAGCATTATGCTGCATATATGTAATTTTCAGTTTGTAAAACTTGCCATAAAAGGTATTGTTTCTCAAGTTCCTAAACCTCTAATTTTATTGCTTAATGGAAAAATATGAAATGGTACTCTAAAATTAAATCAGATCTGGAATACCTGTGTTTTCTCCATTTATCAGGTAGTTATATTATAAATATTGCTCTAACATATTGTCCTACCTCATACAGTGACAAGATCAAGTTTGGAAAGATAATATGACCCTATCTCACTACTTTAAGTTATTAGGAACCCTGAATTTGTGAAAAGTCTGGAAATATTGTATACAACCAGGCTTGGCTTTTGGCATAGCCAAACAAGCATTTATCTATAGATTTATGGAAGGTAATGGCAATGTGGTTTCTCAAGGGCCTATCTTTACCTAATGGTCAAGAAAGTCAAAGAGAAAGATGAACAAAAAACATCTCACTGTCAGTGCACAAGGTTTTTCTAAGATAATATAACACTCTGCTGCAAGAGGCAGCTTGGTCACATTTCCTAGGTCTTTCTTCTGGTGAGGCGATGTGTAGGATGTGTCTTTCTTACAGAACTTTACTTGAGAATTCAAGCATTATCACAGAAACAGTGAGGAGGCCAAAACATCCATGATTTTATGGAACACCACCTTCCCTTTTTACCTTTCCCTCTGTTAAAGACATATGAAATGCCTGAGGTCTGTTCAAGCCAGCAGCATCCATAAAGTAGTTTTAAAGCCCATCCAGAACATCAGGATGAAAGAAACAATATATATACATTGCTCTAACTCAGCATGACATTAACTCTTTATCCAAAGAAAACACTTGAGCCAAAGAAAGACTTTAGAGAAGGATTTGTGTAGAATTGTTAGAATAGAAATAGAAAAACTTTTGTCATCTGAATAATATTTGAAAGTATTACCTTCTCTCCTAGATCAAAGAAATAATTTTTTATCTAGGGAAATTACTTCTCATAAAATTTTAATACTATATATTGTTCTATAAGCTATCCAAACGTTTCCCAGAATTCATCATAAAGGTGTCAAGACTTCAGTGGTGACCTAAATGATCTGTCACTCAGCAATCAATTGAAGAGTTTAAAACTTTTAGGGATAAGAAGTGTTGCATAAAAGTAAGGTACCATGAATAGGTGCAAAGTGACTTAACAAAAATAGATCTCCTCCCTACTCCTTTTTGATTATCTTCTGTGCCACATGAAGATAAGTAGAGATCTTTGGTCATCATGTCTGGTATCAAAGCTGTAACATTTTGGTTCCTTTCCTTTTCCCATTCTGTAGCACCTTTGTAGTTTAATGTGAGGACTTTCTAGCTGTAGGTATTCTGATTCACCATGGAAAAAAAAGAGCAAAACATAATCCTTGAAATTAGGTTACCTTGTCTGCTTTTCAAAGATGCCTTACAGAGAAGGAGAGAAAACAATTATTGCAGAACTCTGTAGATTTCAGGTTGTCTTTGACAAAATCTATATTAGCAGCTTGGAGTTTTTCTACTGCATTTTTTTTTTTTTCCCGAACACCATAGAGTTTCCGTTGCTCAAGAAGTTTCTTTTAGAGAGGCATACATAAAAAGGCTCTCTCCAAATGAACAGCTCAGTTAATTTCTGAACATAACAAAAATTCTTTTAAAAAGGCTTGCACCACAAATGTAGAAGTATTTAGCTTAAAAATTAAGCATGGTACTGGAAAGATGTTCTTTTTAAGAGTTTTGGGCCCCTGCTTATGAACAAAACCCAAGTAATCTCTTCATTGGAGAGGAGAAAAAGCCTCAGCAGGGAAACATAATTTATAAGCAGTTTAACTAATTGCCATTGAGAAATGGCATGATGAATGCAAACACAATTTTATGCCTGAATCCCTTTTCTAAAGTGGTGTTACAAGCTGTTTGTATTTTTTTTTTTTCCCTTAAGGATGTAATTTAAAGAAAAATAAACATATTTAACCTCTCTATCATTTAGAAGACCATCTGGAATACCTCAGACATTCACACCACAGAAGAAAAGAAGTTGGTTCTTATCATTAGAATGCTCCTACTTGCCAAGATTGACTTAAAAAATTTTAAGAGTAGGATTCAGATGAGAATTTCAAATACTTGAATCTATGCCAGAGCAAAGTTTAAACTCAGCTGAGAAAAGAGATAAATAGGTAGTCAAAATCGTTGTTGCGTTCTAAATGTGAGGTGCTTTTTAGACAAGGCAATTTGGAATTTATCCCAAATACACTCACATAACTGCTGCTTGAACTTTATATATAGTGGGTCATTTTGTCAATTTTTGGCATCTGAAGAAAATATGTGTATGACAAAGTCTTAGTTTCTGTGTGTGTGTATTAGTCAATGATAAAATATACTTCTGCTTATTAAAACAATTTTAAATGATCTTAACATTTTCTTTGCTTTACTGTAATAATGATGTTTTATTGAGATTATATTAACAACTCTGTACACGTTAATGTTAGTCTCAGTTAAATAACTTAGGCCGCATGCAGATAGTCTGCTTTTTCTTTCATTCTTTCAGGAGTTGCCACATCTTCCCTGTAGTGATTGTATTAACAGTATAAATAGCATTTATTAGTAGAGACGGTTATTATTAACAATTCCCTGGAAACCCTTTCACATGAAATGTATAGCAACAGTGCTTAAGTAGGAATACAATTCCTGCTTCAACACACTAGCCTTTTCTGGTGGCACAACTGATGTCTGTTTTTTAAAATTGCAGTCAAAACCCATTTTTAAAAAACATTCTTGTTGGGAAACATCTTGAATTAATTTAATTGTACTATTTCTCTTTAAATTTTATTAAAAACAAAAATATCTTCTTTTCTAATAACAGACATTAATGTTAGTTTTACTAATGCAACTCTCATATTTTCATCTTTCAATTTAAATAAACTGTTTCTCCATCTAAAGAGATTTAAGGGCACTCATGAGGAGGTGGTGGAGGTCTGAGATAAGATGATCAATATATACATTATGAAAATGGTGGACAGAATGCCATTACTGCTGTAGTGTTGATGAAAAATATAGATGCAAAAATAAAGTAGTTTACTTGCTTTTTTGTCAGGTCATATATTATGCATGCTCGATTTCCTCTACAGTCACCACAGTGTGTGGAAGAAGTTAAAGAATTCAATGAAATTAGCCTGAAATCATTAGCTGTAAATTAGACATTCATTTAGTCTAATTCGGCTTTCAGTAATGGTCTGCTTATTATAAAGATGTATTTGTCAGGGCTCTAGATAGATATTTTTTTTTTCCCCAAAAGAAAAGAAAATGTCAATTATTGCTACCTGCAGCTTTTATTGGTATTGCGTGCAGGTTTCACAACAGAAGTTTAATCAGAAAAGCTGGCTTTATCTTCATACAGGGAGAATATTTTTTGGAATGGGATAGTATGAAATGATCATTTATTATTTTTAATGTAGTTCTGTGCTACTGCTTTAATCTCATGTGTTTTTCTTTCCTTCCTTTTTAAATACCTTACACTGAAACATATTTTAACTCACTTGGTGGAAGTCTTCAGATCAAAACTAGAAAAGGCAATGAGGCTGTAAATAGATCTTAACACCATATCGTGTATTTTTCTAAAACTCAGGTTTTACAGACTATAGTTGTCCACATGAGCTCCAATATCCAGAATGGAAAAGTTAGAAAAGGAAACATTTAACACATTAGCTCACTATTTCCCTTCAATAAAAGAAAAAGAGACACTTTCTTTTTTTGAGTAAATACAAAATATGCTATGCAAAGTCAGAAAGTTCCCATTAGCATTTCTCTATTGTTTTGAGAAGATAGAATGATTCCTGCTCACACTCTCCATGGGATGCAGTATGCACGTTTGATTATGTCATCCTTGTTCTATTGCACAAGCAATATTGGAGGAATGTTGCTTCAAACCTCTTTTGGAAATATAATGCCACTAGGTGCGGTTGGTTAGTATGGTTTTATGCAAAAGCAGTACAAACTAAAAGAAGGTATTTTGTTTCTTTCTCATTGTTTGTATATAGACGTTTCTACAGTTGATCTGCCTACAGAAACAGCACTCCATACAGTGGTTCTACTTATTCCTAAATACATAGTTCAAAGGCATTTCTGGCTTTTAAATATCCTGTAAATTGGTGTGGTTCTGTGTTCCCCTGGAATATCTGTGACTCATTCCTGCGCTTGGTGTGTGCTGGCACACACCTGTGCCTCCGGTGTGACTGATTTTGGACCTTTCCAAGAAATAATTTGTCTTCAGAGACATTATAAAGTATATTATATCTTTAAGCTTTTATATAATAGTAATGTTTCAAAACCAATATGACTGTTCATGTCACTTCTAACACTATTACATGAGAGAAAAGCACGCAGTCCACAGGGGAACATTTTAAGTTATGCTACCTGCTGTCTTACTTGAGCTGCAGACCTGCCACGCTCTAGTGAGACAGGATGATGTAATGTGAGGTGAGCACAAAGGCTAATTAAATGAATAGATTTTCCTCATTTGGAGGCATGAAAAAGGCTTATTATATTTCCTCTTTCCTTTGCACTTCCTGCAAGAGTCAAGTATGAATTATAAAAATTTTGAAACCTAAAAATGTCTAAGTTGAAGAGTTTTAACCCCGGAATAACCGAACACAATTTTTATACAGGGCAATGACCAATGGTGGTTTACTTATTAATATACAGTACTATACTTTATCAAAATCAATGTTGGCTCTTAAGGGTCAACATGATTATTTAAAATATTTATCACAGATATTAATGAAACAATAGATTCCCTTATAATAACAGATACATTCTGTGAAAGGATCCTAGTCCCACTGATGTCCGTGACAGAAAAGGAACATTTTCTACTTTGTTGTTTCCTTCAAGAAAGCACACTTTACTAAAAGGTTTTCCTGATTCACAATTACAAACCTTCTGGTCAGTTCTGGACCACTTAATAACAAGTTTAATTTAATTATTTATAGAAGAATAAGGCAGTAATTTCCTTAAATTTACCCTCCTGAAAAGTATTAAGAATTTTTTACCTGTGAGTTCTCATATTATAAACTGCAGATGTGATTCTCATTATTAGTTCTGTTAGGTATTTCTTGCACAGAGCATTTAATATCAAAT
>JAAGNO010016143.1:73310-84261 GCA_033439905.1 Ceryle rudis
TTATATATATATAGTAAGGACCCTTAGGATAAATAATGCTGTTAACATTTCCATGACATTAAGTGCAGAAAAATTCCTGAATTTTAAAGAAGAAAAAATATGACCAGTAAAAAGTGGAAATCTTTTCTACCTCCAACCCAGTTTGGTATAACATGCTATTATTAGATCAACAGATTTCATTTAGAGACAAATTTTTCTTTGTGTGAACTCAACCTGCTCATTTCAGTGGGAGCTCAACATGCACATCTGCAGGCAGAATTTGACTTTTTAAGCATTGGTAATGTCTGATCTTGGTTTCTGATAGCCTGCTGAGAGAGCTGACTAATACAAGTATAAAGACTTGTCTGTCATTTTATGCCTTTGACGTTCAGAATTGAGGTCAGACCAGAACGTTTTTAAGAGACTGCTCTTTATCACTGTATCAAAAATAAGAATTGGACTTGAGCTTTTAGAAGAGGAATTAAACATTAATGTTTGAATACCTAAATGACATGGCTATTGCAGGGACTCTAGCATTGAACATGGCTTTTTGTTTTGGTTTGGTTTGCCACATAAACACAGCACATATAGATACTAGTGCTAACATTCCTCGGCATGGTATTAAATCAAAGATGCTCTTGAACTGTTGTGATTCTGTTCAACAGTCATCTTTCTCTAATAACCTGGAAATGTAAATATTTATCCAAGGAAAAAAAAAATACAATGCCAATAATACTTTTCTTTTTACCCTGGGACCATTTTAGTCAGGCTTTCCTAAGTGAGTGTGGCTTAGGCAGGTGGATGGCTAAAGGGAGAAAAAGTATATCCAAGGATACACTTTACATATAACAGACATCTGATCTGCTATATATATTCTGCTATTGAAACATTTCTACATAAAGCAAAAGGACATACCAGAAGTGAATATTTAACCAGAGATGTATGTTCAGTGAGACACGAGAGGAGGGAAAAGGGAGAGGGAGTACTAGAACTGAATTTTAATGTCATCTGCTTTTTGTGAAGAGACAATCTTTTTCATGAAGAGAAATTTTTTTTCATGAAGAGAAATCTTCCAGTATTATCTTTTTAAAGAAATCTTTTCTGAAAACATTGACTCACCTATTCCTGGGAATGTATTTTGGTGTTGTAACTATCAAATGTGAAGAGTCTGTAATGATAATGTTACTATGACATGGGCAAATCAATGAGCAAAATAAAATCAATTTATCAAGCTGATATGCTT
Organism: Ceryle rudis; assembly: GCA_033439905.1. Classification (NCBI taxonomy): domain Eukaryota; kingdom Metazoa; phylum Chordata; class Aves; order Coraciiformes; family Cerylidae; genus Ceryle; species Ceryle rudis. The sequence continues at coordinate 74,533 of JAAGNO010016143.1, forward strand.
TTACGTAGTAATTATTTAGGGACTGCTTGAGGTAGGGAGTGCAATGAATGTTAGATTGCCTGGAATGTTTATCAGCGATCCATTACATTACCCTTTTCTCATTTTAATCTTTATATATTTAAAGCCTAATAGAGTTTTATTTAATTTCTTTTTGTCCAAGGTTAAGCCATAATAAAACCTTATAATTGCTACTTAGCACTTTTATAGCGCTTCTCATGTTCCAGATAGTATGAATTAATCTGCTCAGGTTCTTTCTGAGACTACAGTAGAAGTAGTATTATGCCCAATTTACAAATAGGGCAATTGAATCAGTAAAACTAATTTGTCCAGACAGCACGGCCACTCAAATTATTTTTATTCTCTTCAACTTTTACCTGCAAATTGTTTTATTTTAGTTGGGTTCAATTATTCAGCAAATTAAGAATGACAATTTTCATCAGTTTCAGCAAGAGCCACAGATACTCATTTCCCAGAGCTGCAGCCTTCTCTTCCCTCAAGATGTGTCAGGGCAGCATGCCACCCAGAAGGGTTTCAGCCTGAATTCCCAGGAATCTGGGTACTGATCTTGATGCAGTTTCCCAGTCTGTGTCCAGTGCTCCTATAAAAATTCTAGGCCTGTTTCATTTTTAAAAATTTATTTAACAGTCTCTTTTTCAGCATTTTATTTTTGTATTCTTTCTTCCTAAATTAGCTTTAAAAGTTCTTTTTTCTTGCTTATATTATGCTAAAAATCTACTGTTAGAATTGAGTTTCCTCATCTGGTATTGTTGAAGGATCTTCTTATTGGCTATAAGAAGTCTAGGAATTTCCACCTCAAGATTTTGACTTGGGATTTCACCCATGCCCAGTCCTCATACATCATACAGTGAAAAGGTGAAGATAGGAATTACACTATTAATTCAAGAACTGGAAGATATAGCTTTCAGCAAAACCCTTTAACAGTCCACCCAGCTTGCATTCTTCTGGAGTTTAGAGACTGGATGGACAGTAATAACTCCTTTTGGCCTTAAGATCTATGAAAAACTTTGTTCCTCTTGATAAAGATAGTAACTATCAATTTTATGACACTAAACACTATGAAATATTTCCAGAAAATGTTAGCGTATTATAAGTAAACATGATTTTTCATATTAGGGAGGGAAGAAAATAGAGGTTTATTTTAAAATTAAAATATGCTGTAGCTTCTTATCAGAATTAATGTTGGTTGAGAGTCAGAGTACAATCTCTGTCATAGTCGTGTCTAAGCTATGCTTTTGTATGGCCATGCAAGAAATCTCTATTTTTCTTCCCGAGTGGTTTGTCTACTGATGTCTGGAAGCTTGAGTTGTTTTGTAATACCATGATACAGCTGTTGTAATCTTTCTGGTTTAAACTGCTTTCTTTTTTTTTGTCAGTAAAACACTATATTTTTTTCTAAAATACCATGCTGCTTTACAAAATAATAGAGATTTACTTTGTAGTAACTATTTTCTGAGGGTAAGGAGAACTCCTGTGAGTCTCTGTTACTTGAAAGTGCTTTTGGTAAGGAACATGGGTTGTTCAACCTTTTATGTTTGTATATATCCAATATATATTGTTCACAAGTTAGCTACTAGAGATAGATAATGTGTTATTAATGGTTTAAAAACAGGTTTTGCTGAGGCTTTACAACCTAAACCTATATATCTTGTCAAGTGCTTTTAGCTTCAATAATGCTGAATGAAACCAGACTAGAGGAAAAAATTCCTTTGTACAAATTCCTTTATATTTTCTGTGTCCTTCATGTAGCATGTGTTAGACTTCCAGGTTACGCTTTGAAAGGCTTCAAGTTCCTTACATTTCATAGGCACTTCATCTCTTGATTGCCAGATCGGACTCTCAGTTGCAAGGTAACTGAGTAACTTACTTTGATTATGTGGAAGAATTGGTGCAGAACTGTTTTTGAACACTTTAGCAGTGGTACTCAGTAACAGTTGTTCTAGCAGAGTGATTTACAACCTAAGTTTACTCATTTACTTTTCCCTCTCCATGGAGGAGAACACAATTTCAGAATAAATGCCCAGGCAGTAGCATAGGTTGTATTTGTTCGTGGATCATAAAACTGCATATCAGATACTGATTTAAAAAAAAATTTACAAATCAAGAATTCATAGTAACTAAGTGTTATGTTTCAGAATATGTGCATCTATTTATTAATGTGCTTCTGTTTATTAAATTAGACATCTTAATAATTGTTTCTTTTTTTTTTATTAGAGAAAGCACTGCTACAAATGATAGCTTTTTCCCTTGAAAGTTCAGAAAATTAATACCTGGAATTAGGTTTTTTTTTCCTTTGTTCTATTCATTTTTTAATATCCTTATTTTTAAGGATATACTGAGTTAATCTTCCAAATTGTAGGAAGTAACTTCTGAAAAATGTAATGTTTTATCAAATTCAGAAATAGAGAATTCAGAATGGGATAGGACTTAAAAGGCATTTGATTTTCTTTCTCCCCTTCTTTTTGTCTTCTGTTTGAACTATTTTTATCCCAGAAGAGGATTTGTATTCTACTCAAGTCCATTCTTGCTTGGTTATTTCAAGTTTATAAAAATATATAGGATGGAAAATCAAATCAGATGAAATACATTTTGCTTCAACACCGTCTGTCCCCAGGAACACTAGAATCAAATAAAAATACAGCGTGAGTTTAAAATGAAGCTAAGTGTAGCATATTGAGCCAGCAACTGACAATCCCAGGTTTCAATGAAATCTGAATCAAAATACACTAAACCCATCAGAGAAGAAATGGATTCATTTTGAATGAAAAAGATGGAGACTGTTAAAATGTCCTGGGTAGAATATGTCAGTTTGTTCCATATTGTACAATTTTAAATATAAAACCTGAAGATCCATTCTGGCCAATGAATACTTCTCTACTTGGATGCTAAGGGAGCTGAGGTAGAGAAATGTCGGTGCTGGGAACCTGCTGTGGCCTAGGTGTAGAATGGCTGCTCACTTTACTGTGCAAATGGATCCTGCTTTGATTAAACTACAGCTGTTGCTGGTTAAACAAAAACCCCACAAGACAAATTCTTCTGACACAGGAGAGCTTTTCTCCCTAAGCCATATCATATTTTCATCACAGTGCCAGATGTCCTTTGCTGTGCCTTTTACTGCTTATGAGAATTGCAGTTTAAGATAGTCCTGTGCTAGCAGGAGACTCTCCTTCATGAAAGAATTCTTAAAAAAAAAATGCCAGACTGGCATATGGCCAATTCCCTGCAAAAGTGTCACCCAGAGACCAGGAGAAGAGATTTTCTTTGTAGGCAAAATTGGCCTTTTCTTGAAATATACTTCATATTAAGTGTCAGAAACATCCATGGTGTTACCTATAAGGGGGTGGAATTTTCATGCTCATAATTCTGCACGTACAGGAACACAGGATGTCAGGGGTTGGAAGGGACCTTAGAGATCTTCGAGTCCAACCCTCCTGCCAGAGCAGGACCATGTAATCTAGCACAGGTCAAAGGAACACATCCAGGTAGGCCTTGAAAATCTCCAGAGAAGTAGACTCCACAACCTCTCTGAGGAGCCTGTTCCAGTGCTCTGTGACACTTATAGTAAAGAAGTTCTTCCTCTTGGCAAGGTGGAACTTCCTGTAGTCTAGCTTACATCCATTTCCCCTTGTCCTATCACAGGACATGAGTGAGAAGAGGCTGCCCCCCTCCTCCTGACACTCATCCCTCATATATTTATAAACATTTATCAAACCCCCTCTCAGTCTTCTCTTCTCCAGACTAAAGATCCCCAGGTGTCTCAGCCATTCCTCATAAGACATGTGTTTCAGTCCCTTAATCATCTTTGTAGCCTTCCATTGGACTCTCTCGAGTAGATCCTTGTCCCTCTCAAGCTGGGAAGCCCAGAACTGGATGCAATATTCCATGTGAGTTCTCACTAGGGCAGAGTAGAGGGGGAGCAGAACCTCCCTCAAGCTGCTGGACACACTCCTAATGTACCCCAGAATGCCATTGGCCTTCTAGTCACAAGGGCACACTGCTGTCCCATGGATAACTTGTCCACCAGGACTCCCAGGTCCTTCTCCATGGGGCTGTTTTCCAGCAGATCACCTCCAAACCTGTACTGGTGTAATTTATTATTCCTTCCCAGATGCAGGACTCTGCACTTATGGCTATAAAACCTAAGTTTAACGTAAGTCCTGATGCAGCCACGAGTGCTGAATGAGTTGTTATTGCAAGGCCACTCTCAATTGTCTTTGAAAGGTCATGAAAATTGGTAGACATTTCTGAATGCTGGAAAATAGCAAGTGTCACTGTTATCTTCAAGAAGGGCAGGAAGAAGGACCCAGAGAACTACAGGTCCGTCAGCCCCACCTCAGTCCCTGTGAAGGTGATGGAGCAGCTAATCCTTGAAACCATCTCCAGGCACGTGACTAGGGGGGTATCACACTGCTTGATACTGGGTCAATATCATTTAACATCTGCATTAATGAACTGGACCCTGGGACAGAGTACACTCTCAGTAAGTTCACAGATGATAAAAAAGTGGAAGGAACAGCCTATACACCAGATGATTGTGTTGTCATACAGAGGGACCTTGATAGCAGTGAGAATTACACAGAGAGGAATTTTGTGAAGTTCAGCAAGGAGAAATACCAAGTCCTGTGTGCTGAGAAAAATACTAGGCAACCGTACACATTGCCTGCCAATCACTGAAGACCAATCATCCATAAAGCAGCTCTGCAGAGAAAGGAAGGGCCTTGGAGTCCTGATAGAAAAAAAAAAAGCTGACCGTAAGCCAGAAATACCCAAAGAATAGTATGGCAAAGAAGGCCAACAGCATCCCAGCTGCATGGGCAGAGCATTGCCAACAGGTTGTGGGAGGTGTTACTTCTCCTCTGCTCAGCCCTAGTAAGGCCACATCTAGAGTTCTGAGTCCAGTTATGGGCTCCCTGGTATAAGAGAGATACAGACCTCACTGGAACAAGTCCAGTGCAGGGCCACAAATATGATTACATTACAGAAATACCTTTCCTGTGAGGAGAGGTTGAGACAACTGGGACTGCTCAGCCTTGAGAAAAGGTGGCTCAGGATCTTCTTAATGTGTTTAAGTAACTGATAGTAGGGAATGAAGAGGAGAAAAGTGGGCTCTTCTCAGTACTGTCCACTGACAGAACAAGAGGGATTGGGGACAAATTAAAAAAAAATAAAATTCCATCCTAATACACAAAGACACCTGTGGGTGGTCAAACACTGGAACAGGTTGCCCAGAGAGACAGTGGAGTCTCCATCCTTGGAGATATTCAAAACCTGACTGGACATGACCCTGAGCAACCTGCTTCTCACTGCTCTGAGCAGTGCAGCTAGACTAGGAGATCTCAAGAGATGCCTTCTAACTTCAGCCATTCTGTTATTCTGTGTTTCTACAATAGCAGTATAAAACCTCTATTTTTAGGAGTTCTGTATCTGGAACTTGATTTGTCATTTCCTTTTAGAGATAATCAAAGTTACTAGTATGCTTAAATGAAATGTCATGCTATAATAATTGAGTAAATCTTCATAGGCTATAAACTGTCTACAAAATCATTGATACAATAAATCCATATTACTCACCCACAAAAACAAGAGATTAATGACAAACTAGTTTGCTAATTAGTCATAGTCTTTTTTACTTAGAAACCTTTTATCTGTTTGTTTTGTTTCATTTTGGTTTTCCTTTCCATTGGGCTAGAAGTTGCAGGCCCTTGATTTAGTTTTGTCTGGATTACTGAGTGCTGTGTTTGACTTGTTAGCAAACTGTTGCACTGTGGTTGTCCTTGAGGGAGAGAGAGGTTAAGAAATGGAAAACATGCATTTTATAGTCAATATTCCTTCCTGAATTTTCAGTTATGAATTTTTCAGTGGAAACTTCTTGAAGCTAGAAAAGTATATCATTTCTATTGTTATTGAAATAAGCTTGTTTACTATTTATTTACTCTTCTACACAAGTGATTCATTAATTTCTTTTCAGATTTCATGGAACTGATTTCTGGATCCTGATAAAAACCCAACAATGGTTTCATTGCATTAACAAACAAACAAACAAAAATCTCCCTTTAATGAATCCTTAAAGATAAAGAGATAAACTTTCTTTAATTTTGCTGTCTCATTGGGCAGCCTTCCAAAGAGGAAGGCATTGCTCTTCTATGTGTTATGGGTGACTGAATAAAGGAAAGGGGAAAAAACCACGAGTATATCACGTGAAATGTAGAAGGAAGTACATCTTAAAACCCTAATGATATTTAAACTAATAATGAAATTGTCATTTATAGTGCTGTTATTCTGGAAGTAGGTGAGAGTTATGTCATGGCTTTTACTACCTTGGAACAGTATACCCAAAATACAAGGAAATTTAATGGAAAATATGCAGAAAAGAACTTCAACCAATGGATGCACATACATGCATACACACTTTGCCTGTGTATTCTAAAATATGTAAGAAAACAACCTGCAATTACAGTCATTAGCCTAAAATCCTTTCAGATATATAGTTCCAGCCCTAAATAGAAAATATGTAATGTTAAAAAACACCGAGAGGATAAAGAGCAAGGAAGAGATTTAGCTCAGTACTGATCAGCTCAAGTTCAAAACATTGCTATCAGAACAGGGATCATTATGAACTAAAGGTCAGCATCTCTGCAGGGACAAAAAATAACCCAAAAAGTCTACCACAGTTTTCAATTCAGTTTTCAGAAAGGAAGCTGCACACAAACAAGAAAACTTCCTGAAAATGAACCAAAGGGGCAAAGTGTGTGAAAACAGCATAGAGACACTACACTGGAAACTGAAAATCCATACGATCAAAATGGATGCTTACAAGACCTAGAAAGGCAGGGTGGCTGACGAAAAGAATGAAGCAAGCTATTTGAAGTAAAAATACATAGAACATATTGTCATGATTAAGAGCTCCAAGTCACCAGAATCAGATGATGATTTAGTCAAGAGTTCTAGTGGAAGTATAAAATAGCTATAACTATTAACAGTATTTTCTTGCTTGAAATTATATTTTTATGAGGAGTGAAAGAGGGCAAATGTGGTGATAGCTTTTAAATAGTGCCTGTGGACCTGCAGACCGGGAAATCTGTTTACTATTAATTATCTGGTTATTTCCAGTAAAAGCTGGAAAACAAAGGCAAAGGTCAATTTTACCAATGAGGGTGATGATTGATTGTATTCCAGAAGGTCTGCTTTGTCCAGCATGTACACAAATGAGATAGAAAGGAAAATTAGTAATTCAGTGGCACATCAATGGTATGAGGTTTAACGATGTTATGAGATTCAGCAAGGCCAAGTGCTGGGTCCTGCACTTGAGTCACAACAACCCCATACAACGCTACAGTCTTGGGGAGGAGTGGCTGGACAGCTGCCCAGTGGAAAAGGACCTGGGGATGCTGGTGGATGGCCAGCTGAACATGAGCCAGCAGTGTGCCCAGGTGGCCAAGAAGGCCAACAGCATCCTCGCCTGTGTCAAAAACACTTTGTCCAGCAGGAGTAGAGCAGTGATTGTGCCCTTGTACTTGGCACTGGTGAGGCCACAGCTTGAGTATTGTGTTCAGTTTTGGGTGCCACAGCATAAAAAAGACATTAAGGTGCTGGAACAAGTTCAGAGAAGGACAGTGAAGCTGGTAAAGGGTCTGGAGAAAATGTCTTATGAGGAGCAACTGAGGGACCTGGGGTTGTTTAGTCTGGAGAAGAGGAGCCTGAGAAGATACCTTATCTCTCTACGCAACTACCTGAAGGGAGGTTGGAGTGAGGTGGGTGTTGGTCTCTTCTCCCAGGTAACTAGTGATAGGATGAGAGGAAATGGGCTTAAGCTGTGCTGGGGTAGTTTAGGTTGGATATTAGGAAAAATTTCTTTACTGAGAAAATGGTGAGGTGTTGGAACAGGCTGCCCAGGGAGGTGGAGGAATCATCATCCCTGGAGGAGTTGAAAAAACATCTAGATGGGGTACTTCAGGACATGGTTTAGTGGTAATGATAATGTTTAGTAGATGGTTGGACTTTATAATATCTACAGTAATTTCCAACCTTTATGATTCTATGATCTTGTTCATGACACAAGTTTATTCAAAGTACTCAAGATGAGGACAGATTGCAAACAGCTGTAGAAAATCCTCACAGTACTGACTGGCAGCAATGTGATGGCAGGTGAAATCAAGTTCTGATAAATCTCAAGCAAAGCAAGTGGAAAAAGCTATCCCAACTTTACATGCCCACTAAGCAGCATTCCTTTAGCCCTTTTCAACATTCCATTAGCACTCATGAAAAAGATCCTGCAATGATGACAGACAGTCCTCTGAAAACATCAGGACTGTTCAGAAAACCAAATGAAATGCTAGGAATTACTGAAAAAGCAGAAAATATCATGATGTAAGTCCCTCTTGCAGGGACTTTGTAGGCAATGTTTTGGATTCTAAATCTAAAATAAATTGTAGCAGTTTAGATAAAAGGAATACAATACAGAATAAATAGAGTATAAGTGGTTTTTGTCATGTGTAATTTCACATCTGCTGGGTATCTGTCTGTATGTGAGCTAGTTGCCTAGGTTCCCAATACAGCAAATGAAAATCTGCTCATTTCAGTTGATGCAATTCAAAATGTGATTCATGCCATCCTATAATAACTGTAGGATTATATAATTATTTAATTAATTATAGGTTATAGAACATAGCCTTAGGTTATGCTCAACTCCTGGTTTGATTAGCTATTGAATTTAAAGCGACCATTTGGTGACTTCCTCAGATATAAATACCTTATAGATATCCATATTTAATTGAATACATCTCAGTCTTTGTATCTTAAACATAGAAAAAGAAAAAAATATGATTAGGGGTTTGTAGAATCTGCAATGGCACAATGAAAATCCATTAGGAATGGTTGACCACTGTCTCTCAGGAGCTAAGAATCAAGGATGGTCTCAAGTGTGTCAAAAGCAGTAGGTTTAAAACAAGCAGAAAAGAGGTGGCTCTTCACCCTAAATATTGAGGTTACTATAGGGTATTTTGGATGCCAAAAGCCTGTGTTAGTTGAAAAATCAAGTAGATAATTTTCTGGAGGACAAATCAATCACAATCTGATTAATACAAAAAAAAAACCCAGATTCTGTCTCTAGAATCTCTAATACCCAAATTGCTGTGCTGGAAGAGTACAGCAAGGGGCAGGGGAGATGATGCCTTCTTCCCTAAGCAACTGTATTGGCTACTATCAGAAAGCAACTGGGCAAGATGAGTTTTTCATCCGACTTATCATGGCCACTGTATGTTCGAGACTTTTAATGCTTGTCTGGTGAGGGTGTCTGTGGTTTGTGTCTTCTAGAGTTCTTGCTAATTTTGCAGGGCATTTTGAAATATTTTTTAACACAACTGTATGGATCATTTAAAATCCAATCCACCACCTACAGCATCACATACCATTGAAATTCTTTCTTATGTAAGGGCAGTTATAATGAAGATAATTTGGGGCTGTTTCTCCTATTGCTGTTCACACTGAGAAGTCATTTACATCCTGAGCAATTTAATTGGTTCATATAGGTCAGCCTGTAGCTGTGGTACACTAATAACCATGTATATTTGGTTTTAAGGTACCAACAAGAGTTGTCTAAATGTTTCTGATATAAGCCTGTGATAAGGATAGTACTTTCTATGCAGAAGAAAAAAAAACACAGAAAAATTATGTCAAATGCTTATTCTATCAGCATTTTTATTTTATATAGAT
>JAAGNO010016144.1:0-54485 GCA_033439905.1 Ceryle rudis
AAATGTGGTGACAGGATCAGCAAAAGAGAGAGAAATCGTCCCATGTATTGTTTGATGAGTCTGGACAGGACAGTTACTGGAGCATATGCTGGCCACAGACCTGTGTGGGAATTGCAACGCGTGGATATGAATTCATAGTGTAACTAAGTGGGCAAACTCCCTGCAGAAACACTTGGATGGGTGGTGGATTACTCTGCGTTAGAAAAGTGGGGCAAAGTAATGATACTTGGCACACAGGACAGTGAATACGAGACCCTTGCTGTGTTCTAAGATAGTCCTTCAGCTTTCTATGAAATTACTTTTCTATACAGGGAAAGTCATCTAAATAAGCTCTTTGTTTTTTCAGAGCTAATGAGTATAGATACTTTTCAGGGATGAAGGATACAATCAGAAGCAGAAATTAATCTGTTTGTATTCAGTTATCTGAAAGTGAGTTTAGAAGTCTTCTTTCAGAAAACCAGCATGAAATCTTGGGCATTGTATGCAAGCTTACCATTTAGGAGTGACTGGCAGAATGGCTGAGACACAACCGTACTGAGGACGAGACTTTGACAAAGCAGCTCGTGTACTCAGGGTCTGTAGTTGTCATGATCATAAATGCAGTGTGATTTACAAGAGTTATGTTTCTTCTTCGGATGGGAGGACTTTCAGGAAAATGTCATTAAAATGTTTAATGCGTTAGATTTTCTTTTTTTTCTTTGCAAGAAAACTAGAGTAAAATTGCTTGTCTTCCATTTCAGACAATCCTTTGAATAATGAAAGTTCTCGAACTCACTCCTCCGTCATTGCAACAAGCAAAATGTCTGTAAAGACCTCAATCTTTCACAAAGATGCTGCTACGCTAGAACCCCCATCTTCTGCTAAAATTACTTTTCAGTGTAAACACACAAGTGCCCTTTCTAACCATGTTTTGAATAATGAAGATTTAGTAGAAGACCTCTCGCAACCAAACACAGAAACAAGATCTGAACTTTCAGTCCATTCTCTTACAAAAGAAAGCACTTACTCAGCAAAGTACCCAACTGCATTCAGCAATAGTACTCATGCAGAAAACTCTCATAAAGAGAGTAACAAGAAAGATACTCTCCCAGTTCCTTCATGTGAAAATAATATTTTTGAGTATGATGATGATATTTCATCAGTGAGCAGACAGATACCTAGTAGGAAGTATACTAGCATCAGAAAGGCTGAAAAAGATGTCTCTTTTATGCATGTGGGCCGCCACATTGGTGACAGCATGTTGAATAAAAACTTATTTAACTTTTCTGATTTGAGCCACTCCAAAGGTAAAATGTCCTCTGAAGTAAACGAAAAGTCCAGCAGTGCAAGTATAAATAGTTTTTTTCCAGCAACGGTTACAGAAAATTGTGAGTTGATGTCATGTTCAGGAGGCAGTCGAACTGTGGTACATTCACTGGAAAATAACAGTGATGAAGCTGGCCTTAATAAGCTTAAAATTAGGTATGAAGAATTTCAGGAGCATAAGGCAGAAAAGCCAAGCCTCAGTCAACAAGCAGCACATTATATGTTCTTTCCTAGTGTTGTTCTTTCTAATTGTCTCAGTCGACCACAGAAGTTAGCTCCCGTGACATATAAATTACAACAAGGCAACAAACAGTCCAGGTTGAAGCTGAGCAAAAAGAAACTTAGTTTTATCAATCATCAGGAGCCTGCAAGCGTAAGTGACATTGCATCAGTGAAGGAAAGCTGCTATACTCAAGGTAATGCTTGTAGTAACATTCCTGATAAGGATAGTGCTTTACCAAGCGACTTAGTTCAAGTTCCTCTTGAGGCTTTTGAAAACAAAATGCCTACAAGTACTGCTAACTATACCGACTGCCAGTTTGCAGATGGATCTCTTGAAACTGAGCAGTCCTTTGGATTATGTGGGAATAAATATACTCTGCGAACAAAACGGAAGGTAAATTACGAGACTGAAGACAGTGAATCGAGCTTTGTCGCACACAACTCAAAAATTAATCTACCTCAACCGATGGAAAGCGCTGAAAGTTTGGATGGGTCTCAGAAGTCTCGAAAGCGTAGAAAACTTTCAAAAAAATTGCCACCTGTTATTATTAAATATATTATCATCAATAGATTTAGAGGGAGAAAAAATATGCTTGTTAAACTAGGGAAAGTAGATTCTAGTGAGGAAAGAGTAGTACTCACGGAGGAAAAGATGAACTTATATAAAAAGCTTGCACCTTTAAAGGACTTTTGGCCAAAAGTTCCTGACTCTCCTGCAACCAAATATCCTATTTATCCACTAACACCAAAGAAAAGTCACAAAAGGAAAGCAAAACATAAGTCAACCAAGAAAAAAGCTGGAAAACCACAAAAAACAGGTAATAAAAACATTAGAAGAACTTTATCTTTCAGAAGAAGGACTCATACCATTCTTTCTCCTCCTTCACCATCCTACAATGCTGAAGCTGAAGACTGTGACTGTAACTATAGTGATGTTATGTCTAAGTTAGGTTTTCTTTCTGAGAGAAGCACAAGCCCAGTAAACACATCTCCACCTCGCTGCTGGTCTCCCACTGATCCAAAAGCAGAAGAAATTTTGACCAACCTGGACAGAGAAGCTTTATTTAGTAGGGGGCCCAATATGTTCAACAGCAAGACTGTTAATTCTAGTGTAGGGAAAACTAGTCGGGCCAAAACTCAGGTTAAGAAATGTAAAAAGAAATTTGCTAGTCCTGCTGTTTCTACAAAGAAAAAGAAAAAGCTTAATCAGGCTGATAAAACAGCAGATGATGGAAAGAAGAAACCTAGAACAAAACAAAGACAAAAACCAGCTGAAAAAGCATCCTCAAGAAAGCGTGTTGTATTTAAAGATGAAAAAGGAAATACTCATTCTACTGCGGAAGTGAAATTTGTGCTGAAACACCAAGAGCTGCCTGAGATTTCTTACAACTCTGTCAACTCACAGCCACTTCATAGCTGGAAAGACAGTCCTCTTCCTGGCTATTCGGTAGCTTGTCTACCATCAGCACAGCCCCCAGCAGCAGCTGAGGCACAAGGTAATTCATCTGTCAGTTTTCATTCATTGATGGAAATTGATAAGCCTATAAATGCACAGTGTTTGCCTACTCCACGAGAAGACCCTCATTCGTCTTTCACGTCTACTGCTGTGGCATCTGGAAGGGAGGTACCAAAAATGGGCTCTCAAAGGCCCAGGACTCAAAGTACTATATTTAGAATGAAAGATTCCGCTCTCATTCAAAACTTATTTGATCCATCTAATCACTCAACTCAGGTAACACAGAATGTGCACATCTCTAAAGATAAGACTTCTGCAAAAGCCGAAGAGATGAAAAATTTGCAGAACAGATATTTACCCCCAGCTGGGAAATTAAGTGAAGCGCGTGACTCTTTGGACACAGCAAAGAAGGATCCGTTACATGCCACTAACTATTTGCATTGTAAAGACAATAATCAACAGCAGATTTTGTGTTTACCAGAGGCAGCCAAGCTCTCCGATCCTTCTTCTGTTCTAAAGTCATCTGAGGAAAGCCCTGGGCCACTTCAGTTGCCTAAGAACTGTTTTGTAACATCTTTGAAGAGTCCAGTGAAACAGTTAAATTGGGATCAAAACCAGAGAGGATTTCTTTTGGATATGTCACATTTTAAACCTGAAACAGTAAAACAACGGTCTCTGCCAGAAACAACCACGCAACCAAGCCCCATCTCCCAGTATAAAAACAGGACTATAGTGGCCCCCTCAGCATTCAGTGAAGGACAGTCTGGCCTAGCTGTTCTGAAAGAGTTGCTCCAGAAGAGACAGCAGAAAGCTCAGAATGCAAATGTTACACAGGAACTGCTGCCAGCTAAACCACAGCTGAGCAGGAGTATACCATGCCCTCTTGAACAGAATAAAGCAGTCAAAAGGTCACGGTCAGTCACATCGCCAAGAAAATCTCGTGCTCCCAGGAATACAAAACCTAAAGAAAAAACACCAAAACTTTCAAAAATGGAGTCTTTAAATCAGCAGATCGCTAGTCGCGTCGATCCCTCTGTGTCTGATGACAGCCCCATTTTTTTTTCAGACCCTGGTTTTGAAAGCTGCTACTCACTTGAAGACAGTTTGTCTCCAGACCACAATTACAACTTTGATATTAATACTATAGGGCAAACAGGATTTTGCAGTTTTTATTCTGCAAGCCAGTTTGTCCCAGCAGATCAGAATTTGCCCCAGAAATTCTTGAGTGATGCAGTTCAAGATACTGGCTCAGGACAAACAACTGAAAATGACTTTCTGTGTCATAATGACCAAAAATCTGAGGAAGAAAAGCAGCATTCTTCAAGCACAAGTAAATGGATACGGTCTGGGTCCACGAGCCCTGAGCTTTTCGAAAAGACCTCACTAGATAATAATGAGAACCACTGCCATAGCCAATGGAGGAAAAATGTTCATCCTTCAACTTCTAGATCGAGTTCTATCGATACTTCTTGTACACAAGAGACTGAAGTCTGTTTAAATGAAAAATTCAAATTGAATAGAAATACAGTAAATAAAGAGAGATTTCTTCACCTTCCTCAGCCAACCAGCTCAGACTGGATTCAAAGCCACATGAGAAAGGAAACCACTTTTGAACCCTGTCAACCACTTGATTCAGTTAATACCTCTTTTACATCCATATTGTCTTCTCCTGATGGTGAACTTCTGGATGCAGCTTCTGAGGATTTAGAACTGTATGTTTCAAGAAACAATGAAGCATTAACTCCGACTCCAGATAGTTCACCAAGATCAACTAGTTCTCCCTCCCAGTCAAAGAATGGAAGTTTTACACCTCGTACTGCTCACATTCTTAAGCCTCTCATGTCCCCACCCAGCCGTGAAGAAATCATGGCAACTTTGCTGGATCACGATCTCGCAGAAACAATTTATCAGGAACCATTTTGCAGTAATCCTTCAGATGCTCCAGAAAAGCCAAGGTACCATGTTAAATGCATTTCTGTCTTCATATGCTTGTGATTATATTAAATTTCATTTATTCCTGTGAACAATTTTATGGTGTTATGTGGCACAGATGCATGAATGATCCTATCTTATATACATCCATTTAAAGTTAAAAATTACTGTACTTCCCATGCAAATACCTATTTTCATGACATTTGGGGTTTTATTACTGTTTGAAGCAGGAATGTGCCTGCTTGGTTTGGGAAAGAAAGATGCTGCCCACAGGAATTGTGTAGTGAGAAAACGAGTTAGCAGCACTATGCTTGTGTATCATCTGGAGGACTGCCTGCAGTGCAGTCTAGAGCAAAATAATAATTCAAACTGTTTTCTTCACAGGGAGGTAGGTGGACGGCTTCTCACGGTAGAAACTAGACTTCCAAATGACCTGCTTGAGTTTGAGGGGGACTTCTCATTAGAAGGTCTACGACTCTGGAAGACTGCATTTTCAGCAATGACAGGAAGTCCTAGACCAGGGTCTCCTCCTCGTTATGGTCACTCTACTGTTAATAAAAGAGAAAGTAATAGCCATAAAACTAGTGAAGACAAAAAAATTGTTATAATGCCATGCAAGTGTGCTCCAAGCCAACAGCAAGTTCAGATATGGCTGCATGCCAAAGAAGAGTATGAACATTTCAAGAAATTGCCTAAGAATCCTCCTGCTGAGCTGGCGAAGGCAGCTGAGAATTTCAGCTCTGCAGTATTGTCTGAAGAGAAATCTATAGAAGTAGTAAAAGCAGCTAAAGATTTAGGTTTATCTAGTCTGGAAGATGAAAGACCTGTTGTGCCTAAAAAGAATTCTCCTGCTCCTGTGGCAGAAACTACAAAAACCCAAGTCAAGGAATCCTGTGATAAGTCTATAAGCGCTATAGGAACTTCTGTAAATACTAAAAATGACATAGACTCTAATAAAACTCTATCTGAAAGCAAGACACATACTACTTCAACACTAGAACATGATAAGGAGGAGGAAGAAGAAGATTATTATGTCAATTACAGTTCACCAGATTCTCCAGTGCTTCCTCCTTGGCAGCAAGTAGCATCTCCGGATCCCAAGCAATCCAGTTTAGAAGAGACGGAGTGGAAAAGTCAGGATATTATTCTGTCTTCTGTGGAAGGAAACGATCTAGTACCTGTTGGAGGGGCAAAAAGCTCTTCAGCCACCCAAGAAGATGTTAGGACATCCTTTGATGCGTCTCCTTTTCCAGTTAATGAAGATCCTGGAAATTCTGAACCTGTTTGCCTACACAGTACACCAATTGTGCAGAAAAAAAATCACGATGAAGTACCTGAAATTCTTGGGTTTACACCTTTATGCACAGGTAAATCCATTAAGTGATTCTAACGATACACACAAAAAAAAATCTGAATATGTTATTTCTTCTGAATAAACACCAAATTGCCATAGCTGTGGTCTGAATTGGACAGAGAATAAACTTCTGGTTTATATATTTGTTTATAACATTCACTAAATGCCTCTGGAGGTTTCTAGTATGTTGCTTAATGTTTAGCCAGTATTATCAAGGCTGAGCACTTTTGCACTCCTACATGTTTACAGAACCAAAAGCCCAGAAACTGACCCACAAGAGAGGAAATCATACTGATGGTCTTCGGAGAGTGCTTCTAACCACTCAAATTAAGGTACGTTCAGATTTTACCTACAGATGCATATTTATTATGCCATGTGTACACATTTCCATTTTCTTTCTTCTGCGTTTTTTTCTTTTGCTGTTAAGATATTGAAAGAGGCACTGTGTAAGGATGTTGGGTTGCTCTTGTTACAATATCCTTTCTAAGTTCTATTGTGATTTCCCTTTCATATATATGTGTGTGTATGTATATATATACACGCACACAAACACATATTTTTGTGTCTCTGTGTGTATTAGTTTAGTTTTCGAGCAATGTTCTAAGCATTTAAAAAAACCCAAACCAATGTAGGCAGTGAATGGCCCTGGAATGCTGATAGAACAGAAAGGGAATGGATCACACAAAATGATCAGACTCGCATGTTCTACCTGAACAGTGTTTCTGCTCCCCGGGTGGGAATAGAGCAGTGGGCTAAGTGCATTACCAAAAGGACCAGAGAGACATCTCTCTTCTTCTCAGTATACTGGTATTCACCCAGTTAAAGTGGGTACAAGTGTGCCCTTAATTCAGTACCTTAAAAGTGGTGACTGAAGCAGAGGTTTTTGATTAATTGTTGCTCAAGAGAGAATAGAGATTTACTGGTTCCCCTGTCCACAGTCTTCTAAGAAAGCAAATATGTGTGGGGTTTGTTTTGGTTGGGTTGGTTGTTGGTTGGTTTTTTTGAGGGGGGAGGTGTTTGGGGTTTCTGTTTGTTTGGAGGTTTTTTTAAAAAGTATTTCAAACTGCATCTTGTTTTGCTATGAGGTTTCATTAAAATTATGTCTCAAAGGCAGGAAGATACAACTGTTGTATTCCTGTTGAAAAAATTACATGAGGAGATTGTGAAAGCTTTTTTTAATAACTGTTGTGTAGCATTTGCATTTTCATTGATAAATTTCTATTTAATATTGCATATGGATTTAGCAACCTGTAGTTTTCCCAGTATTATACTTTGCTTTATTCCTTTTTTTTTTCTTTCACCCCCAATAAGAATCAATTTGCCGCCCTCGGCGCACCAAAGAAAGACACTTCTCAGATTGAAGGACCATCTCTAAATAACACTTACGGTTTTAAAGTCAGTGTGGAAAACCTGCAGGAAGCAAAATCTTTACATGAGGTAACTTATTGTTAAATGTTACTGTATAAAATGATAGTTTATCAGACCACTTTTATAGTGGCAGAATTTAAAAGTCTTTTCCCCCCTGGTTCCCCACCTGATTTAATCAGTGTGTGATATCTGCAGCTTTAAGTAGTTGCTCTCTGAATTTCAGCTTGATCTCCAAATGCCTTTAATAGTATTGAACTAAATTTTGCCATATTTTTGTTGAGAAGGTGATAAACCTTCCTTTAAAAAATAAAAATGAAGGAAAGATCAGAAGGAAGAAATAGTGATTTTTGTATAAAAACGTTACTGGAAGAACTAGTTTGCTGTAAGTTTCATGGATCTTCTCCTTTAGAAACGAGGCATCTGGCATCATTCAGTCAGGCACTCCCACTACCTCTACATGTTGCCCTGTGAACCTGTTGGCCCATTTCCACTACATTTTACAAAACAGCACATGTCCCAAAGAGTGTCTCTACATGTCTCGTGGAGATCAGTGGTTGGTCTGGGAAGAGAGATCAAAACTGGTGCTGGAGAAAGGGATGCAACATGAATACGGTGCTGCTGTGTTGGGCTGCTAGCTGGCCAGCCAGTGGGTGTGTGCTTCCAGACAGTCGCTGCTTCTGTGGCTTGAAATCAGCTGTTGACCAGTCTACGGATGAGGTGGGGAGGCAGCAGTTTTATGCGCTCAGGAGGTGACGTAGGAGAAGCCACAAGAAACTCCTAATTTTGCATGAAATGGAGATAGAGCTTGATAGTAAAATTTCATTTCAGTGGTGGCTGTAGTGATTTAGGATGCAAATCTAGAGGAAATGGGGCTGCCCTCAGGGCATCGTACATAATCAGAAATATTTGTAGCTTTTCCCTTGTAATCCCTCTAGTTTGACTGTTAGTCCACATTATCAACAAAATTATGCAAGACAGCAGAGCAACACTATAGCGTAGAGACAGTATTAAACACTACAGTATTTACTTTAGGGTGAGAACTCTACACATATAGGGATTAGAATTTCCTTAATGCAAAGCACTCTGCAAAAACCTGTCGCAACGTGACTTGGAAGTTCATTAATGCACGTGAAGGGAAGGTTAGGTGTTCTCCATATCTTCTGGCAGTGACTTAAGCTTCATGCTTGTTTTTGTGTCTTGGGTGAGGGAGGGAAAGGTAAATAAAGAGACCAACAATGTTTCTCTTTCTTGATCAGTCCGAAACTTAATTTAGCTCAATCTGCAAAGCTGTTTGAAAACGTAACCAGAATTTACAATTGTTGAACATTTCTGTTTGTGTTTTCTGCCTGGGGTAGAAGGTGGTAGTACTCAGAAACTGCTATTGAATTTTAATAATTGAGTATAGAAACATATTAAGCAATTCTTCTTTTTTTTGTATGATCATGCCTTTTGCAAAAAAAAGCAAGATCCAGAGACGCATGTTTAACCACTTCTATTAATTTTCAGGTGGGATCTCTTAGTTATATTATAATATGACCATATAAATGTCTGCAGTGCACTAATAATCTCTCGGGGTTTTTTTGAAGAAAGCTCCAAAACTTACTAACTTGCTGTACTTATTTGTTGGTAGGTCCAGCACCTTACCCTCATCAGTATGGAGTTACATGCTCGAACCAGACGAGATTTGGAACCAGACCCAGAGTTTGATCCGATCTGTGCTTTATTCTACTGCATCTCATCTGACACAGCACTGCCAAATACTGATAAGAAAGAAATCACTGGTGCTATAGTGATTGATAGAAACAGGACACTCTCAAGCCAAGGTTCCTATTTCTTTTTTCTTAACATATTTTACAAAACTGCTTATTTCATAGTAATCAAACAGTAGCAAGCAAAATATAATCGAGTATCTATGTTGCTGTTTAGCTCATTTAATTTTGTCTTGTTGACTGTTGGATGAATGGCCATATTAAACATAGAGTTTTCCTGCTTATATCTTCCAAAGAGCTATTGCATGGGCTGTAAACCACAAATAACATACACATGTGCAAAAGATCTATGTTTGCCTACTTGTGGACAAGCTCCTGCAGTGTTCTAAAAGTATAAAGAGGAAAACCTGCCTTTAGTTTCCTACTCGAGTTGCTGGATAGCTGCAAGTGGAAAATGTTAAAAGCAAGACAGTATGTTTTATATTTTACTTAAGGGTTATTTTTGTGGTTTTATCTGATCCTTTTAGGATCTAAACAGGGGCCCTTATTGTATTGTACCTTTTTGGCTTTGTTTAGACCAGTGATACTCAACCTGTGGCTCTAGAGCCGGATGTGGCTCTTCATGGCCCTACAGGCGGCTCTCGCAATGTAGGCGTCTGATCGGCGCTCCACTCTATCAGGCAGCGCGGGGAGCACTGAGCAAATGGACCAGCAGTGTGGGAGTCGCTGAAGTTCCCCCTCCCATAGGGGGAAAGAAAAGGAGCTGCTGGGATCCCCCCACAGGTAAGAGTAGAGATCACCTCCCACCCAGCAGCTGTGGGGCAGAATGGGGAAAAACTCGCCCTTTTGCCCCTTCCACCCCTCCACCCCACTCCTTCCTAGCAGCCAGAAGGGGTTGAAGACAATGCTGCTGGGAGAGAGGATGCTGATGTATCATGTCGTGATGTATCAATATGTGATGATGTTGAGACAGCATCATCACACATTGAAGTGTCATGATGGAAAACAAAAAAAAAAAATCACACCGTTGATAATATCAACTTGATTTTTATGGTGCTCTACAACTCCATTTAATAAATAAGTGGCTCTCCAGCTGTTAAAGGTTGAGTACCACTGGTTTAGGCTAGTGAAAAAAACAAACAAAACCAACAACAACAAAGTCCTTTTTCTTTCAGGGTTTCTTTGGCGTTGTGAATGTGTATTAAACCACAAAATACTGTCTAAAATTTTCAGTGTGGACTAAAACCTACCAGAAGTAAATTTAGCATTAAGGCAACAGCTCCTTCTTTTACCAGTTTATTTTTCAGACTGTTGTAGATATTGTCATGTGAGCTTAGTTCTTACTATTCTCAGCGAAGTTGATTCTGGTATTACATGCTTGTTACTATCTTTTAAAAAATTCTCTTCATCACATTACTAAGTGAGATTTTCCACAGTATAGTCGCTATGACTCCCTAGGTGTGTGCCACTGATAAATGATCAAGAAAAAGCTCTCTGTAAAGAGGTCCAGTACTATTCTGAAAAACCAAAGGTTATGATATGGTTTCGTTAGCAAAATAAAATAATGTGTTTAAATGTTATTGTGACATTCCTTGCTTTAATTGATATGTGCTGTCAATATTTTCTTCATTAGAACTTTTTGAGTTCCCCGTGGAGTGGCTTGACGTTGAGATAGGCCTTCTTTTTCCTATTTTTGTACTATTACTGCTTTTTAAGTTACCGTACTCATTTGAACGTTTACTTCTGAAAGCGCACTTTTTTAATTCTCAAAACCTTAAGAATATATCAAAGTAGAATGCTTTTTTAAAAACTCCAGGTTGTGCCTTAATCAGAGACATTGCTATCTGTCACAGAGAGAAAATGAAAGACAGAAGTATGCGTTGCATGTTACTCAATTAAGGAGGTGTTTTTTATAAAGAAGGCAAATGCTAAATTCCTGCAGGCCTACAAATTTAGCTATTATTCACACATTATCAATATAGACACTCCTAATGTGCACTAAGTGAGCAGTTGCTTGTGTTCTTCCGTTTCTATAAGTAACTTAGCAGTGTTTTTTTAAAGTACACTGAAAAAAGAACCATACTACGCTATGAAGTATTTTCCTTCTTTAAAGCATTTTGCAAAGCACTACTCTAAGGTAGCAATGAAGATACAGATTTTGCGTGAAAACACTGTGTGAGCTGTCATATTTTATTTCTTTTTTAATATTTCTTCTATATAGTTCTTCTTTTATATTTCTTAATTCAAAAATAATTTTCTAATACCTGGATTCTTGTACATGTAAATTGGTGACATTTCCCTAGCAGCAAATCTATACCCAAACATTTGTGCAAGATTACCACTATGGTAGAATTTCACAAAATGAAAAGAAACACTTTTTCCACCCAAGAGGAGCAAAATAAGTACATGGAACTAATTGTGATAATAATTAGTGTTAAAGACAAAAGTAGGTTGCATTCCATACTTCTTTTCAGTTTTATGTCTTATTCTAAAGCATATTATTGGCTGAAGTCAGGGAATTCCTTCTAAATTGTAATGATTTTTATTTTTTTTCACTTTATTTTCTAGGGAGCAGAGATCAAGCCCCCTTGCTCACAAGATCTGGAGTTACAGGACTAGAAGTCAGTTACGCTACTGATGAAAGAACTCTTTTCCAGGAAGTAGTGAATATTGTAAAAAGGTAGCATATCTGTACGTTCTGCTTTTATTTTTCAGGCTTGGTACAGCAGATTTAGTTCCTTCAATCCTTGCCAGACTCTCAAATACTGATTTTTGTTGTTGTTGTTTCCCTTGAAGGCTTATTTCTAGAGTGGACAAGCATGGTGATCTTTCAAATAAAAATACTTTGTTTTTCCTTTTCTCTGACAGCAAGAACATTCAGATCCTCTTAAGCAGCTGAGTTACAGTCTTGAAACTAATCAGCCATATAAGTAATCTTCTTTAACATATAACCTTTTCTGTTAATCTCAGAATTCATTACACATCTCTCTCTGAAACTCAGAATAGTAGATATTAACAGTGCTCAGAGATATAGAAAGCCTCTCAGAGGGGAAGACTTTTTCTAGGGACTCTGAGGCAAGACGGGGAAAAGAAAACCCAAATCCTACATGGTGCTAAACCTACTATGGACAGATTAAAATAACCAGTAGTTGAAAAATCAGTTTCCTTCATTAATTTTGTCTTCTCTGAATGGAAATCCCCTGCTCCATCAGACTTGGAAAACTGCTGGTTTTCCCCATCTCCACCAAGGCCGGGAAGCCTGTTTGGTAGCCCTCTCGGCTGGTGAGTAGGTGGAACTGCAGATGTCTCTCCAGGCCCTACTGTCAGAGGTGCAAAGCTGTAAAATTGCAAGGAAAAATAAACAGATTTAAACTATGAGTCACACTGCTGGAATAGAGGCACAAGAAAAAAATGTGTACTAGGCAGAGTACATTTGCAATTCTTTCTTTCTCCAACCAGAAAACCTCTGATGAGAGACATTGACCAACCCCATGAAGCCAGAATACAAAAAAAGTTGCTGAGTGCAACCAACACAGGGTGGGTCCTGACAGAGCAGCAGATCCCTGTTCAGAGAAGACAAAATTCAGGTAAGGAACATAATTTTATTTTTCTCTTTCTTGGAAATCTAGTGCTCCATCAAACTTAGGAAAATTACTGAGACTGAGAAGCTGCCAATAAGCAAAGAATTCTCCACCGGTTGTATTGAATTTTAACAAGTGACAGTACATAAAGAGCATGGGAGAGAGAACTCAGCAGCTAGAATATGTATTTATCGCTGAAGAACAGAAGAAGTCTACATCTGTACATACTGAAGGCATTTCAGAAAGAAAAAAAGCACACGATTTTTGTAGTACTTCGAGATGGAATGTACCAATCACCAGGCTGCTGACTGAGAAATCTCTTCTTAAGAGATCTTCTCTTTCAACATTGAGCTGGTATGCCTTTTTGATGCAACAACTTTACCTCAAAGACTGAGTTAGCTCACTTGTATCCCCGGAAGATAAAAGATTTGATCTATTAAGGAGAGGCAGACTGCTGTCATCATCTTGGTCTACTTCTCTCCCCTCTCCACACAGGCTCACCTAAGGCATCAGACTTCCACTGAACTCTCAACAAATATGTTTTTTAAAACTTGGACCATGTCTACAGTCTTCTGCTCTTTCCCCCCCGCTTTATTTTCTGTAGCCTAAGCAAAAGAGAATAAGAAATTTTGCTGGAGTGTATTTCTTAAGTGCAAAACAAGCATCCAGGCCCAGAGTAGCTTTAACTAAAGAAAAGAAAAAGATCATAAATCTATTTGATCTAAAAAGTAATGGACTGCAAAAATCTTTCTCAATGGGAAATGAACAAACAAGCAGCTCTAATGAAAACTTACAGAATGGGAATTACTTTTTAAACTATTTTCTGTTGCTGTTTTTAGTGTTATTTTTTCCAACACAGGCTGGGTAATCCAGTTGTTCTGGTAGGTGCACTTAATAGTGGGTCTGACAGGTTAGAGAAAGAAAACAATCAGGCTGTGTTTAAGCAACATTACTACTCTGGGTTCATGGAGCAGAACGCAAAATCACCTTAATTTATCAGCAGAGGACCATATCAGTATCTTTATACAGATGTATACAGCAGAGTAAAGGATAATAGGTTCTTGTGACCAAATACCATGCCCAGCATGACTGCAGCTTGCTTTTGGTTCATGCTCTTGTCTTCTTGGGCTGTTGGAGGGAGGGGCGGAAGAGTGAAATTTCCAGATTCCTGGCATAATGAATGACAGAATATCGATTAGATCTTCCTTGTCAATATCAGGAGCAGACTTTATCAACTTGGGGCACTGAACAGAGGGCACTCAGCTGTGGGAGGAATTGTCTTATGCAGTCCAGTTGAAGAATTCTTGTTCCCATTTCTAGTCATTCTCTTAGTAGTTGGCCTAAGTCTTGCTCTTGTTTCGTACGTATGAAATTGTGGAAGATAGGCATTTGTGTCAAGTTCCAGCCTTCTACTTCTCTGTTCAGGGAAGATGATGGAAAGGTGGTTCCTGGGACAAGTATCCCTTCCTGCAATACTCTTAGCTCATCAGTATCTTTTTCCATCAGAAATCTGCAAGTGTTTTGTCTTTGAACAAATGGCCCAGAGTATCTACACAAATACTCTTTATGATGTGCTGGTTGTTACTGAAGGACACAGATGCCAAAGCAAAGAGGGATAAATTAGTGAGGCTTTAATGCTTGCTGATGCTTTATTCTTGAGCTGCACCACTAGCCTTTTGTCACTGAAGAGCTTATAGCAGAGCTAAAGTTACTCTGTTACCTGTTCACTACAGATGAGTATTGATCCAGAAAGTTCACTGGAATTCATGAGCTGAAGTTGGATTCGGTCATAACTTCACTGTGAAGTTGTTCAGCCTGTGCTAGATCTGAATGACCACAGTAAGGTTAATGTGTTTCCACCTAGATGTCTGTAAAGTAAATAGCAGGTTAAATGTTTTTCTGTGGAATTAATAGACGCTATCGCTAACTCAGGGGAGTTTTGGCAAATGAAAATAAGTCATTCAGAGGCCTACAGAACAGAAGTATATGTGGTTGTTTCTCTGGAATTGTGATCTTTGATTTCATCTGTGCTGAAAACTAGCAGTTTTGCCCAACTATTGAGGTGAACAAACACTTTTATTTCTAGGAGATTATTATCGAGAGTGATTCAGCTGCGAAATGAGGCTACTTACAAGTGTGAGTAACAAAATCTATGTAGAGACACCTAAAAGAAAGCACATCATTGTAAAGGGAATTTGAGAATTCTCCTTAGTTCTAAAAGTTACTGAAATACTGAGCTGCTTGAGGGTTGAGAGGCAGGAAACAATTTGAAAAAAAGACCCAGAGAAGTGCATTTGGAGGAGGCAGAAAAGAATAAAGAACACGGATTTGCAACAAAGAAAAGCACAATTAAAGTAATTCTTGGTACCCTGACAACCATCTTAGAGCTTCAGAGGAATCTTCACCTACATAGGTCAAATTTTTCCCTTCTTTAGTAAGCTGTCCTTTGGCCATTAGCAAAAAAAATAGGACTTCAGCTCAAAACCAGCATAAAGCAGCTGAGAAACAACCTCCCATCCTGTGCAGCCAGTGTGGATGATCTGCAAGCACAGAGAGACAAGTTGTAGACTCTTTGGAGTTGTCATAGGGGAATTATTTTTTTCTTTTTTTGGTCGTCTTGGAATGGGGCCTGAGCCTGTACTGCTGTCCTAAAGGATTCTGTCATGCTGCCTGAACAGCCTTCTTGAATAAACCCCCTGTCTTTATCCCAAGGTGCCAGCTGCAATGCACTGGGAGAAAAGTTGGAAGAATTTGTCTGCTTGAAAAAGTAAAACAGAACCATCTCTCTGTCTGAACCTAGGGGCAAAACAAAAAAAGCAGTAACCACATACATATAGATCCATTGACCAGTCAGTACAAAACGCAGGAAGGCTGGCTGTTTGAAGAGGAAGAGGAGGAGGAGAATACTACAAGAATCTTTGTCTTGGAGTTTAAAAAAAACACGGGAAAACTAGAGATGTCCAAACCTGATGGAGCAGTGGATTCCCATGAAAGAGAAATTAAATGTCTGGGCCTCTCCTACACTTGTAAGACAAACTGTGCCCCTCTGCTGTGTACCAGATAGCAGAAGAGGGCTGGTCCTGCAGGCATGAGAGGAGCAAAATTTGGGCGATTCATGTGGGAATGCACAGTCCCCATCTCTGTCACATGCAGAGGATGTGGAAACAGGACAAGCTTGAAAAACAGTAGTAGATGCACTGCTACTACCTGAGACTCGCCAGCCACCCACAGCTCTCTGTCCTCTTGGAAGAAGTTTCTGATAAAATTACAAAAACAGTATCAAGTTGTAAGATTTTTCTTAAAGATTTTAAGGATAAAATATTTGTAAAGTAATGGGTTGTTAATGCATAGCATGTAAATGTTACATTTTTCTTGCAAAATATGATGCTAATCTTTTTCTTGCATTGAAAGCAATGCATTATTATTTGTTGTCTGTAAATGCTCTAGCACTCTTTTCTTTTTAAAATAGAGATGTGTTAATCTACCCTTCTTTTCCCAGGCCAGTATCATCTTCTGCGGCGTTTTCCTGTAGAAAACTTTATTTAATGTCCTGTATCAACTTTCTGTATTTTTATTGTCCAAAGCAAACTGGAAAAATGTTTTCAGATATTTCAGTTATGTGTTTGAGTCACTAAGTATTCCTCTGCCATGCAGAGGTTACTGGTTTTGTCTGTATTATACGTCTGGCCTAATTTAAATAATTTTTTTTTTTTTTTTTTTTTTTTTTCCCCTTTTCCTCTTAATTTCAGCTGGAAGAAAAATAGCAGTTAGGAAAACCAAACACATAATAGAAGGGAAGGCATAAATGGGAGCTTTAGTGTTCATTCACGAAACTATCAAATGAAAAAGAGGAAGAGATAGCCTAACAGCACATAGGACTTGGCTAGAAAGGAAAATAATCGCATTTCTTCTCTGCAGCGTGTATGAGTTGAATGCTAATGCTGTCATCTTTAAATCCTGCCAGTAGAAGTGCTGCTTTTCATCTTTGCAGAGAGACTGGCAACAGCATGCAAAGCAGTATCAGTGCCCATCCTTTTAACAAAAGAGCACTATGTTGGCAGGCACACCTCTTTCTCCTGTCGTGTTAGTCCTAGCCAGCAGCTTTCAGATACCACTATTGCAACGTCCTAGTTCCTTGCAGAGGTAAAAGCTGCTCTCGTTACAGTTTCTTCTAATAAAACAGCTTGAACTGATGAGGAAGACCAACTGGATAGTATACATAAAAACTGTGAGAAGGGAGGATGAAAAATACCAAACTTGTCCTCTCCTTAGCTCACAACCTGTCGTCTTTGAGGTACCACGTGAAAAGGGGACAGAGAAAATGAGAGACACAGACTTCAGTTGAGCTCATAGCAGCTAAATCTTGTGTTTACCTATTCATTTTCCCATATGGAATCATGTCATCTTTCAGCTCCAGGCATCTCTTATTCTCTAATGGCAGAAAGAATACCCCAGGAGGTCTCAATACATGACACACTGGTCCATTGGTACAGCTGGTACATGGGACTGGGCTACAGGAGAGGGCACTTCTGCTGCATAAACTGAGACAGAGTAGATCAGCAAGGAAATAAGAAGCCAGAAACAGCAGTGCCTCATGTTAGGTGCACAAAATCCAATAGCTCTGCTAGACTTTATGCATACTGTAGTGCAGGACTTTGGGGTCCCAAGCGTTGTTCAGTAGAAAGGAGTTCTACATGAATTTAATCTTACTTTGCCCAGGTAGTGTGTTTATTGTTTTTCACCTTTCAGAAGGATACCACTTGGATCCAAGTTTTAAATATGGGAAACTAAGGGACTATCTTTACAGGAAATTTACAGTAGGGTTTGCTAGCTATTCTACCTTGATTTTCCATGTAGGTAGCTTTGTATGAGAGCTGTCTGAAATGTAGACATCTTTATCTCATTGTTTAAGTAGCTACCCTCATCACCATGTATGTTACATGGAAAGAACAGGATCTCATTCTTCAAGAGGTGGCTAAAATATAAGGAATAGTTACCCAAAGAGGCCTTTTTTTCTTCAAAGACAACAGAGAGACTAGTTTAGATAACCTGAGATGCCAAAATTAGATGAAATGAGACTCTCCCTTTAATGCCTGTGCAGTGTGTATTTGGGAAGGAAGAGCAGAGTAAGTAATGCACTGTAGAGTGCTACCCTGTAACTCAGTAATCTGCCATTATGGGAATCCCTAATGGCCTGTACGAGCAAGACTGAGATAAAAACTAGCACACAGAATTTTAAAATTTGTATACTTTTTTTAAATTTTGAGTGATAAACTTTCTAATCTACATGTGAATTTACATAAAATTGTGTTAAAAATATGCAATATTCAATTTAGATACAATTTATCTATATAAGATAATACATGTGTCTGGAAACATCATAAACTAAAGTGGGTTTATATCCTGTCCATCTCTGGGCAACCTGTTTCAGTGTCTCACCACACTCACAGTAAAGATTTTCTTCCTAATTTCTAATCTACATCTACCCTCTTCCAGTTTGAAGCCATAAACCATTGGCCTATCACTACACGCCCTTGTAAAAAGTCCCTCCTCAGCTGTCTTCTAGGCCCCCTTTATGTTCTGAAAGGCCACTAAAAGGTCTCCTCAGAGCCTTCTCTTCCCCAGGCTGAACAACACCAATTCTCTCAGCCTGTCCTCACAGGGGAGGTGTTCTGGCCCTCTATCTCTTCTCCATGTCCCTCCTGTGGACCTGCTCCAACAGGTCCACGTGTTTCGTGTGCTGAGGACTCGAGCTGGGTGCAGTACTCCAGGTGCAGTCTCACTAGAGTGGAGTTGAGGGAGAGAATCACCTCCCTTGACACCTCTTTTCGTGCAGCCCAGGTTGCTATTGGCTTTCTGGGGTGTGAGTGCACATTGCTGGCTCCTGTGCAGCTTTTCCTCCACCAGTGCCCCCAAGTCCTTCTCTGCAGGGCATCCCGTCCCTCTGATGTGTTAACTGCACCACTCAGCTTGGTGTCATCTGCAAACTTGCTGAGGGTGCACTCAATCCAACTCTGTCATTGACGAAGATACTAAACACCACCAGTCCCAGTACAGACCCCTGAGAAATGCCACTCATCACCAGTCTCTGTTTGGAAATCAAGCCATTGACTGCAGTGATGCAGCCAGTTTTTCATGCACTGAGTGATCCATCAGTCAAATCCATGTCTCTCCAATTTACAGACAGGAATGTCGTGTGGGACAGTGTCCAGTGATTTGCATGATTCCATGTAGATGAGGTCAGTTGCTCTTCCTTTGTCAACCAGTGCTGTAACCACATCGTAGAAGGCCACCAGATTTGTCAGGCTTGATTTGCCCTTAGCAAAGCCAATGAGTAAATTTACTACTTCCACTCCTGATGATTGTTTCCTGTCTCCAAAAACAAAGAATCGCTCATTTGACATTACCAGCAGATAGCAAAATACTCACCAAATGCAAAGTGCTAGATCTTTTACTTTCTTTAGAATGCTAGAAATCAAACAGTTAATTCAGAATCTTCTACGTTAGCCAGAAATTGTATCAAAACTACTCCCTCACAGGTTAAAGGGATTTTTGCAGCTTTTGCTGGCTGGTACAAAAGCCCACACTGTAATAAAGAGATAACTATGCTGAGTATGAAATTGAAAGAATTTTCCCTTTATTTTTGACAAAAAGTTAGTGTCCGTGGCAGAAGTGTGGAGAAGCTCTTTTCTGGAGCTATTCTCAGTAGTTACTTTTTCAAGGTGAGTTGCCATCTGCCTTTGGCTGGGACACATAAGTAAGGAAGACGCTTTCACACTGAAGTCTGAAGCTTCATTTGTGATGTCTGTGGTAAAACTTAGGATTTGGGGAAAGGATATTCTCCTCTCTCCAACAGTCAAGAAATGTTGGCATTTTTTGGTGTATTTCAGGATGAAAAAAGTACAGAGATCCTGTTCATGAGCCAAGGCCCCATCCTGTTGCCATAAATTAAGGTCTGCAAGCCCGCATCCTCTTGCGGGGTTGGACATAGGTTGTGGTATAGGGCCCTCAGCCCTATAGTCCAGTCCACTCTCTCCTGACAGCTGCCCTTTTTGTAATTCATTTGTGTTGAATGCCTCCTGCTGGAATTCAAAACCCCTTGACTGAGCAGTATTGAAAGAAGCAGCTGTTCTTCAGAGTAAAGCTTTCTTACTTCTTTTTTCACTACAAAAATAACAACAGGTACCTGATATTACTTTGGCCAATCTCTTTCTGCCCAGCCCAAGAAAATTATTCTTAGGTTCTCCAGCAAGTAACCAGGTCATGACTTCTGGTTTTAGTAGTGCCCACTGAAAAGGTAGGTGGTACATACTCCTCTGAGCAAACTCCTACCTATGCATTGGCTTTGAGGGTACCTTGTTTGTCCTTCTGTCTAGTCAGCTCTGCTCTCTGCCTGGCTGGAAGATGGGCAGTGACTGTGTCAGAAGGCAGTTCTGAATTTTTCTTTTTGTCATACCTGAGACAGTCAGATTTTCCACTTGACATGGGATACAGCATAAAATTAGTTTTTCTTGCGTATCTTATAGCAAGATTGTCTTAAAGGAAGAGGTGTTCAGATAGAACTGGTAGATATGGTTGCTTTTCTCCGTGTTTCAGTTTTGACAACTCTCACTCAACTGGAAATTACCACCTTACCAATGAAGTCACCACTTGGGACCAAAAGTGCCCTCTGATTATTATATGCTGCACCACAGTACTTGTGATACATTGGTACTTGCAAAACATTCCAGGACCCTCGTAGCAAATCCTATTATATTTCATAGAGGAAAATAGCACCACAAAGTTTGAGGACAGGACCACCTTTTGTGACACATCTGTCTTGTGCTGGTAGCTAGGTTTCTGTTTATGACCAGTACAGCCTGGTTCTGTCAATAAAACCCAATTAAACCTAGATTTATTCTTTACAAATAAAGATGGAAGTAATGGAAGTATGTTAAAAAAAAAAAAAATGCCAATGAAAATATTCCTCCTAAAAAATTTTTCATTTGAATGTCAATGAAAATGCTAAAAGATTGTCTGTTTTAAATGTTTCCTAGTCTAGATGCTGCTTTCATAGAAACCCATTGTAGCTGCTGCTTTTTTTTAATCTCAGTGTGATTAAAATGAAGTCCTGTGTATACTCTGTTCATGGAAAACATTTTCTTAAATACTACGAAGCTCATTTTCCTTTTTCCCTCCCCCCATCTAGATATGACCCAGACATTTTGTTAGGCTATGAAGTCCAGATGCATTCCTGGGGTTATCTCTTACAGAGGGCCGCTGCACTAAATGTGGATTTATGTCAGATGATTTCTCGTGTGCCAGGTAAGTTATTGTATAGGGTTGCATTTCAGTTCCAGTAGAAACAAGCTGAAATCTAGCAATAAATCTAAAACAAAATCAAGACAGAGTCTTTCTTCAGAGACACCTCTGTTTTTATTGTTGCTGTTGTGTTGGTGTAGGTGTAATCACACACACACAAATGAAAATACCAGTGAGATTCTGGTTTTCAGTGTTTTCTCAAATTTATATTCTTTGTGTATTACACTTCTGGGTGTGTCCTGTCTCCACGAAACTAGACACATTTTTAGTAGTCATGTATGTTAAGTTTCCAGTTTTGGAGGTGCTTCTGCTACTAAACCTTCTCTTGATTCCCCTTGGCTTTGGTCATGTGTGTATGTCATTCAAGGTACCTGCCATAATCATTATTTACAGTTTCTCTGGCTGGGATTTGAGGACGTGAGAATTCTTCTGAGCAGCAGTCATCCTGATCAGCAGCTCTGTGATAAAATCCTTGCTTTCAGTAGCCATTTTTGTACTGTTCTTTGGCCCAGCATAGCAATAGCATCTTCTGTGTTGACATCCTGTGTGCCTGGTTGGGAGAACATGATGTTTTAGAAGAGCTATGTTTACACACTCCTCCCTTGAGGTTTCAATATTTGCACTCTTTTGATGCCTTAAAAATCCTTTGATGCTTTTGATAGGTGTGACCTGTTGAAAAGGTCTGATTTGTAGAGACCTTCTAGGGACAGGTAAATGTGAGATCAAATGCACATCTTCAGTTGAAATTTGTTGCCAACCAGACCCTGGTGAATTTTTAAATACTTAAATTATGAGAGTAGGAGCATATGACAGTTGAAATATGAATTGGCTATCACAGGTCACAGGTTTCCTTCTTCAGCACAGAGGTCTCAAATTCGTTCTTCGGGAATAATAACAGATTTCATGAACCTTGTTGTAAGTCCCCCTGATGGCTCAAACGGAGATGTGACGCTGGTGGCAGTAATAATGCCTTTGGGTGCATTCTTCAGAGGTATTGAAGAACATTCAGAAAAACTTTTGACCCCTGACACTTTAAGCTTTGCAATGTCTTTTGGTAAGAGAAGTGCTAAGAGCTGCATTGAAAACCTCCAAAGATCACAAAGCTCTGCTGTAGAAGTATGGCTGAGCAATCTCTTCAGTTTGGGACAGGTAACTACTGTGTCTCTGCTTCCACTCTCAAAGGCCAAGTCACAGTTCTTGTCTTGCAGGAGAGCTGTGCCTGCACTGTAGTTGATGCAGAACCAACAGTTGCATCAGCAATGCCCTTGGTAGTACCCATCTTCGTGATGTAAGCTGTTGTTGAGGTTACTTGAATTTGGATACACGTGAAGAGTTCCTCAGAGAAAGGTTACTTCTCTGTGACCTGTATAGTTATTGATGGTGATGTGTTTTGCAGCCAGGCTTCTTACCCTACAGCTATGAAGTCCCACACAACATGAGTTTGGTTCTAGTGAATGAAACCAGGGTTGTAGCCCTTACTATCTTTGGACATAAGTAAGGCTCAAGTGAGCATGCAGGACACAGGCATGATCTCCACAGCACTGGTATTCGTAGTGAAGATGTTCTTGTGCCAGATGGTAGATGCACACCCAGAAGTGAAATACGTAACACTTAAAATTGTTTCTGAGAACTAGTGTTGTTGTCAGGTAAGTAATTACTCTTTTCTGACCGAGCTGCAGGAGAAAAATAAGGAGCACCTCCCAAAAATGTCATAAGTGCGGGCTCGCATGCATGACCATAAATGTACAAGTGTTGTGTTCTCTGTTGCTTTGTGGCCTCCTTGTCCATGGTTTTGACCCCATCTGTGTTCCTCTTGCTTTTCCAACCCCTATGTTTCATATTGCCCTCCCTTCTTCACATGCTGTGTTTTCAAAACAGGAAGTGCTCCTTCAAGCAGTATGCTCCTCTTTCCTCCTGTTGAAATAAAGATGGAAGGTACTTTTTCCTTCCATTTCCTGTGATTTCAACTAAACAAAGAGAAAGCTGGACTTCTCTGTGGTTTCCCTTTATTGGCTGAGTCTGGTGCTGTCTCTGCTATTTACAAGTGAACTATTCATAGTTCATTAGGACTCAGAAGAGAAGTGAGTACTGTGCCTGTGCATAGTGGCATTTTTGTGTGCGTGCACTGTGGCATCCTGATTCCTCCTGTGCATCACGGCTCAGTATTAGGCAGTGGGTAATGAAGTGAGAGGAGAGTTCTTTTTAATCTCCT
The DNA here is from genome assembly GCA_033439905.1 of Ceryle rudis. NCBI lineage: Eukaryota > Metazoa > Chordata > Aves > Coraciiformes > Cerylidae > Ceryle > Ceryle rudis. Next base: position 23,441 of record JAAGNO010016144.1, read on the forward strand.
GCACTTGAAAAATAGGAAGAATGTCCAGGTCAGCTTCTTAAGAACTTTGTTTCTAAAGAGGCTCACCTGGTTCTGGTGGTATATTCCCCACACCAGTTATAGAGCACTACAGGTTTTTGTAATGTTGTGATGCTCATCACATGCAGAGTCTCTTGTTCATCGGGGCAGTCGGCCTTTTGTGAACATGGCATACTTTGTTGCCTGTCTTTACCAACAAGATGGGAAACAAACTTAAGAACCGTAGGGAAGCTCCTAGAGAAGTCTAAAGAGAACTAGAATGACACTGCCAAAAGTAGAACTAACTGATTACGTTTCTGCTTTCAATAAAAAGAAATTGCTGGTTTTTCTCCTTAAAACCCTGAGGTAATAAGAAAGTTTAAAAATGATGTGCATTTTGATATACTGTATGAAAGGTCTGCTAAATTTTGTCAAGGCTCTGTGATTTATTGATCAGGTTGTTAGGTGACAATTAGGTTTTCTTAACCATGTTTTGATAGGTATGGTACAAATTTGCAAGATTAACATAGAACATTAGTCTGGATTGCACCGTTTCTCAGGAGCTCTGCAGAATTTCAAGAAAGCTTTACTTCTGTCCTCAAGGGTAAATGTGCTTCATGGCTGGGCTGTCTGAGGAACTAATTGCTCCATTCTGACCATTATTGCAAAGCACTGTATATTCACCCTTCTATAACCTCTGTCCAAGATGTTCTGCTTTTTCTTGGTAGGGTACTGTACAGGGGTACCTGATCAGTGAGTAGTGCCAGAGTATGCAACCAGCAGGTGAAAAATGGCTGTGGATTTAGAATAGTGGGAAAATGGCCTCAAGATGCTTTCTTTTCTCTTAAACTGATAAGAAGGAACAAGTTTGGAGGATCAAATAATATAGTGTGTGTTCATAAAATAATATAGTGTGTGTTCATATTGACTTATAACCAGTACTGTACGTTTTAAAACATCTGTGTAAACTCGGGAGAGAATACCAGAACTGTAGCCTGAGGTTGACTGAAAAAAAAAGACACTATCAAGAAACATACACCAAAGAAGACTCTTCTTTTGCATTGTGAAAAATCAAGGATGGCAAAAGAGGATCTCTTTCCTGTACGGTAGTCACTGCTGTCTTACAGAAGGATTCAGAGTGCTTCTTCTGCCCCTGTATTTTTCCTTCCTGTTTCCTCCTCTCTCCATTCGTGCTGCCCAGAACTCATGTCTGCTTCCTCTTACTGCGGTGGCTTTGCTTTTACTGTATGAAAGGTGCTGAGTTTTCTCTCCCATGACCTGGTTCCAACTGTGTGACATCATTACAAGTAAAGCTTTGAGTTACAAACTCTTTAGGGCAGAACTCACTCTTTTTGGTTGGTTGGTTGTTTTTGTTTGGTTTTTGTTGTTGTTGGTTGGTTGGTTGGTCTAGTTTGGGTTTTGCTTGGTTGGTTGGTTTTGTTTGTTTTTTGGTGGTGGTCGTGGTGGTTGCTTGGTTTAGTTTAGTTTTTTGTTTGGGTTTTGGTTGGTTGGTTTTGATTTTGTGATGCTGTGCACTAAAGTGCACACAGCCAGCTCTCAAGTGGCATTCAACATTGCCTAACCAGTATATTCACTGTGGAGAGTATCTTGCCATGGACATCATGTCAGGGAAACTGAAGTAAGAGTTACCTTCACAGGGGTGGGCAAGGGCAGAAAAACCTGGGGGAATTTTATTTAGAGGTTGTGTGGAAGACTGATAAAAATCTTGTGTAATCAGTAACGTTCTTTATGAATTCTTATTTTCCTAGAGAGCTCAAATTAGAAGAGGGAGAGCTCAATCTGGTCTTGACTGTCCTGTAACTTGACTACATATATTCTCTTTTAATGTCTTTAGATGAAAAGAAAGAGAACAGATTTGCAGCTGAGCTGGATGAATATGGATCAGATACAATGAGTGAAATACATATTGTTGGGCGAATTATGCTAAATATTTGGAGAATGATGAGAAATGAGGTAAGGTTTTTAAAAAGGGGATGTATTTGACTTCCTGGATTTTTTTAATTATTGTAGACTATTGAAAACCTCATGTAATGTGTCATTTTTTGTTCTTTATTTGTACACCTTTTCAAAGAGAACAGTCTGCCACTTTTGAGAATGGATTTTGCATATCACTAAAATGTAAAATATCAAGGCCCTTCTCTTTCAGTAATGTTTCGGAATGCTGCTACTTTTCAATTCTTTCTGAGCTTTGAGAACAACTTACCTATTCTAGCAATTTGTCTAATGTGGTCTTTTTACTAAATTAAATAGTTGAAATTATTTTAAGCTGTCAAGACTTACTCATTGTCTTGCTGTTTATGACCTTACATTTAATAGTCAAATGGATTAGTCTTTACAGATCTTGTTCTGACCAAATTCAGACCTAATCTCTGTGATCTACTTAATTCTGCATACTCTTTTCAATTGATGAGGAATATTCTTGACTTGTAAATAGTTAGGGACTTCTATTTACCTTTTTAACAGTAAATACTAATAAAAAGTTAATAAATTTAGTTGTTACCATTTTTAAAAAGTAGAGGTTTATTTTGGCTGTGAAAAACATGCATGTCAACACACCCTCTCTGGTTTTCTAGGTGAATCTAATGAATTACACTTTTGAAAATGTGGGCTTTCATGTTCTTCATCAACGTTTTCCTTTATTTACTTTCCGAGTTCTGTCTGACTGGTTTGATAATAAGGCTGATGTGTGCAGGTAATGATTTTTTTAATCCATTTTGTTCTTTCTAAGGTCAGATTCTTGACATTGGATAGGTATAGGCTCAAGTCAGCACAGGAAGAAATAAACAAATTAGCTCAGGTACTAGAACCGCCTGCATGCAGCAACATGAGCTTATTATTTGCTCTGCTCTTCTGCTGTGTTCTGTTGTGTAGTTATACCCTCAATATTTCATCTTTGTGTATTTTTTTGTTCAAAGTACACACAAATTTTCACCTACAGTTTTAAGATAACTGAATAGATGTACTATCTTGAAGTTTGAAGGCCTTTATTTTGTATATACTATTCATCAGAATGACTTCAAATGAACTGTCAGGTTTCTGTTTTCCTTCACAGTGCATGTCAACCAAACTAGGCTTAAAAATAGTCCAAAACAGTGTGCAAGGTGTTACGACAGTAACTATAGCTGCTTAGAAGTACCTTTATATGTCACAATGGGCTCACTCTTCCTTGGAGTCATGTGGTATTGTGTGACATGAGGAATTCGTAAAACTGAGTATTGATCTGAACGTCATTCATGACATATATATAATTTCTGTGAAAGTTAAATACTTTTCAACTAGGTGGAGACTTGATTTAGTGATGAAATCATAAATCTGTGTTCAGCTGAGATCAATATTCTTGGTACAGACAGGTATTTCCACAAAAATCCTCTCGGCTCAAAAATCCCTATAAACAGATGAAGAAAAGCTCAAGTTTCTACTTCAGTAATCCTTTAGGGCAGTAAGGAAGGAAAGCACCAAATCGTGTTTCATTGAGATACACGTTAGCACTGGTTTGCTGTAACGCGTTCCGTGTATATCTTTAGTATCTGTAAGTGTATCTTGATACCCATCACATTTTAGAAAGAGCTGTATGAAAACAGTCGTAGGAGAAATTTCATTCGCTGGTTTGTAACAAGCTATCATAAAAATATCTTTCTTAGTAGAAAGAGCAGCACTTTCCTGAGTGTTTGTAACAAGACGTTCCCTTTCACAGATGGAAAATGGTTGATCATTATGTTAGCCGGGTCCGTGGGAATCTTCAGTTGTTAGACAAACTGGATTTGATTGACAGGACAAGTGAAATGGCGAGACTTTTTGGCATTCAGTTCTTACATGTATTAACAAGAGGCTCCCAGGTAAGATTGTTTTCCTTACAAGTCGTAAAAGCAAAACAGTCTTTACAAAACATTTTAGTTTAGTTCTTCAGAATCTTTTCAGTCAGTGTATGTATTTTCCTAAGGTCACAGAATACTGTTTTCCATAACATGAAGTGGAAGTGTAAAGGAAGACAATTCAAAGCCAGTAATAATGGATTTGAATGGTTAGGCTCAGAGATTAAAAATAGCTGTTAAAAGTGGAGTGCCCCAAATGTAATCACTCCAGTGAGTCTTTTCTACTGAGTTTGAGACCAACAAGTTTTCCCTCTGAGCTGGCATTTTTCACACTTAAGGTGGTCTGAAAATGAATGCATTTTAAAACATTAAGAAATTAAATTGACCATGGTTTAGAAAGACGAGGTGATTTCTTCCAGGGCAGACAAAGATGCATCAAATGTGTTCTAAGTGACATTTCCTGTAATGCAGACCTCTGGGTGAGATTTGATGGTGAGACAAGAAGGGCTCTTATCAAGTATACATCTCATGCAAGATGTGTGTGGTTCTGCTATTTTGATACTAGCATCAGAGGGAAAGGGAGCAGGACAGAGTGAGATCTACACTACTCTTTCTTTGAGACCCCAGCAGTCTCCAGTAATGCCAGAGGCTTTCCTTGCCCAGGTTTCCGAGGGGCTAGACTGACTCAGCTGTTTTCATGGGTGCACATAATCCCTGAATAGCACCTGAAATGAGACACAACTACTCTCATTCATGTGTATCTGCTCTTCCATTGTCATCTTCTTTCCTACCGTAATTCTTCTTTCCTACTGTCCTTCTGCTTTCTGTTCTACTAGATATGTAGCTGAGCTGACCAGGATTGATTATTTTGCCAACTTCTGTGGGCAAAAAGACAACTTTAAAAACTAATGTCCTATGCAGACCAGCATTGTCTTAACCCAGACAGAAACAAGAGTCTGAAGCTGCAGTTCCTTAATAATTCAACCCAGTTTAATCACGTTGCCACCTTGGTTTTTTGTTTTTGTTTTTTTTTCCCCCTCCCCCTGTGGCTGCAGTTGCCTACATCATCTCTTGATCCAGTGCAGGTTCTTGTCAGTCTTGTTGGTATTGGCCCTGTATTTGGGGGGGGAGGGGCAGGGGACAGAGTACTGGCTGCAGAACCGTGGTGGCTTTCAGTAGGTATTTGCCAGTTTAGCTCCCCGGTCTGGTTTACCATGTTTGCAGAAAAGTACCACTGGTGGAGCAAGGGAAGAGAAATGCTCAGCTAAGGACAGGGAGGGTGGGACTGGCACAGTGCCAATGTAGATATGCTTAAACTGTCGCGATGGCAGCCTGCAAAGGCTGTTCTGCCTGTCATTTTCTCAAATGGCTGTGAGTGGGAGTGAGCAACAGAAACACACTGCATTTTGTATCCTGACTGTTCTTTTCTCTTCCCTTCAGTGCATGTATGTTTTGTTTCCATTGAAACTTTCTAGATCACTAGAGGGGCAGTTGCAACAGTTGCTAGTCACCTCAAATAATTTTTTTTTTCACTCAGAAGAGTCATCACTACCCTTTATGAAGATATTCCTTTTCTCCTTAGCTGAAAAAGATGTTAAAATGGAATAATATTAACAACAGATTTCAATATTTTAACTTGTTTTTTTACATACTTCTGTATCTCTTATTAAGCTTTACAAGACCTTTTTTAAAGGAGATTTTTTTCTTTTACTTTATTAAGCTATCTTGAATATTCCATAGTAGACAAAGCAAATCTTACAGGAGATGGTCATAGGCATATGGAATATATATGGATTATAACTTACTGAAAACTACACACAAAACCCCCTAGCCTTTGCCAGATCCAGTCCCTCACCACCTCATCACACACCTGAGTTCACCACTGGACAAAAAATTAGTGCAAGGCAGCAGCAGCTCAGGCTGCTGTAAAACTACACTTCCAAACCCCAACTTGTTTGTAAGGTGGCAGGGCCTTGTTAAAGCTGTCGGTTCCGTTCTGTAAGTTTGTTTATAACATCAAAATTAAAGAAATTCTACCTAATCCATACAGTACAGTGTTCGAACATGTAGTGCATCAGGCAGAGAGCTTTTAATAATGATTCCATTTCTTCCAAAGCACGTGATCTTAGGACTATATAGGATTGGTCTTTGATATTTGGGGATTTTCAGTCCTTTGCTACCCACGTGTGTAATTTTCAGCTCGTTTGTTTTTTATTGTGAATGGACACAGTGAATACCTACCTGCTTGTTAGTGCTTTTAAAACCTTACTAAAGCATTGAATAAATAGGGCTGTTTTTTCCTCATATTGCTACCTCCACATAGGATATTTTGTGCTGTCTTGAACAAGGTGAAACATTTAAAAGTTTTGTTATGTTATGCTTCCCGTACTTCTTGTGTCATCATCGGGGAGAAGGCACGATACCCACTGCAAAGCAGCAGACTTTTGAAACGGGCTTAGATTTTTCCTCTGGTTCTCTTGCTGCCAAGTACATTCTGGTTACTTCCCATGGTCCAAAGTCTGGAGGCACAGTTATCAGCTTATACAACTCCCATGTAATTTCTCTGGTTTTTCCAAATGTCGAGATAAAATTGCTGTGCAGATTCATATGGAAAGTGGTCATTAACTTCATATTATACTTGTTTTTCTTCAGTGTTCTGCAAGTCTTAACAGAAATACAGTTTAGCAAACACTAGTTCACTGATCGTAGCGTGGCCATCCATATATATTGTTGCAGCCTGTTGGATGTTTATTTTTTTAACCCGAGCTGGATGTTTATTTTTTCCATAAATGAAAATCAAGCATTCGTAATTTTTAATGATTAGGGCTAAACGATGAGGAAACGTGGGAAAATTCACTGTATAAAAGTTCACTTGTATCACTATATGGGATAGAAATTATACATTAAGGGTGTGGGTATTTATTTTGGAAAACTAGTTGTCTGTACTTTAAATTTAGGAAATCTAAGTGCATATTTACACAGATTTAATACACCCACATTTATTCTTCATTTTTGAAACAATAATGATTATACTGAAACTGTTTTGCAGTATCGTGTGGAGTCTATGATGCTGCGTGTTGCAAAGCCAATGAATTATATTCCTGTGACACCCAGCGTCCAGCAGCGGGCTCAGATGAAAGCACTGCAGTGTGTTCCCTTAATCATGGAGCCAGAATCCCGCTTCTACAGCAACGCTGTTCTTGTATTAGATTTCCAGTCACTATATCCTTCCATTGTGATAGCGTACAACTACTGTTTTTCAACCTGCCTGGGACACGTGGAAAACTTAGGAAAGTAAGTGGTTGTTCTTTTCTGACAGACTTTGATTCTGTAGAGACTTGGGCGTCTTTTCTGAGGTGCTGAGAACCCTTGGTTGTCACTGGAAACACTGGGCATGTACGAATAGCACCGTCTTCTGTTACACACTGGAGACGATAAAGATCTGCCATGTGGGTATGTGCCTGTGTATACACACACAGCCTCACGGATACCTATACACATCTCTATGTATTTTTATTTAAATACAGAATTAGACTCCATTCTGTTAAAAATAAAGAGAAGAGTCTGTACGTGCATGTGTGAACACCTGTTCCATTACTGTGGTGATGGTAGTTTTTCATATTAGGTCAGAAGAAGTTGCAATGTTATATAAATACACTATTTTCAAAACAACTAGTGTTATTTCACCGTATGTCTGTAAATTGCTGTTGTTCTTTAACGTAGTTCACTCTGGTCTTTCACTATTCAACATGAAAAGATACAATCAGTTACTCTGCGTAGCATCTCTTGCGGAGCTTGACAGTAACTCTGTTAATTGGACAAAGAAATCTCAATTCTCATTATCGTTACCTCTATAAAACAATATTCAAAAGAATGGAAGGGTGCATGTGACGATTGCTATGTGCCACTATCAGGTTTTCAAGTTTCTGATTTTAAATTCTTAATTTGTAGGAAGAAAATACATACAGGGTGTTACTTGGTAAACATGCACGGCTGAGTACCTGCCTTCACTATCCCAGCACTGGGCAATAACACGCATCTGTTGGAATGTAGCCATGTATTACTACTTTATTCCTAGAACCTTTCGCACGTAGCTAAGAAATTTTAAATTATAGTACATTTGTTTACACCTGAGATTATAATTGTGATTCTATCCTTGTCGGCAGTATCGGCATTTTACTGTGAGTTGATGCTTTTCCTTGATGAGGCTTTACATGAATGAATTGTTTTCATATTTAATTTTTCTCTTTGTTAGGTACGATGCATTCAAATTTGGCTGTACATCTCTCAGAGTACCTCCTGACTTACTTTACCAGATCAGGCATGATATCACAGTGTCACCCAGCGGAGTAGCTTTTGTCAAGGTAATGATATTAGTGCTCTGTGACAGGCTTTTCCCTTCCTGCTGCCTGACTAGCTTCAGATCAAATTGATATTGTAGTTTATGTTTTGCTGCATTAAAAGCAGACAGAAGCGGGGAGGTTCAGTGTCTAATTTCCCAGTGTTTTTTGGTATTTGTCAGAGTGCTGAACTTCTGGCAGTTCAGGAAATAAAATGTCACCTTTATGCTTTCATTTATACTGAAGGCTTATTTCTTCTGTAATTAAACTGTATTTTACATGTGCAGTTTGGAGATCAGACAGTAATTATCTGCGTGTAACACTTCATTCTTCTCCTGCCTGTATAGCAGAATGTTTTCCTAGTAAAAAGAGCCATGGTTCGGGAGATGAAACTCCCTGACTTGCTTTCTATTGTTCTCATTTTATGTTACGTGTACCGCTGGCTGATTTGTAATGAATTAATAAATGTGGCCTGGGGCTTTTGCAAATAATTTGCTAATCACCAGCATATATATTTAATGTAATCCAAAAACTTTTAAGTAAAGAATATTTGCAGCATTGTGTAAAAATTCTACTTCAGCAGTTAACATTTTGAGAACTACTGGTTAGATACTGAAGTCCCGTTCTAGTTACATGAGGTTATCTAAACGTTGCATTAGCAGGGCTGATGGAAACAAAGAACAAAAAGCTATTTACCCTGCCTGCCCTTAAGAGCTTTGCTTGTATTCAAGGCTGCCTGTTATATTTGTGGGAAGAGCCAAACTGCTGGTGCCTAGGGCATCTTGCTAATTAATTTGTCTTCTTAACAGTGATTATCTGACACTTCTGGGTTTTGCTTTTACTCCTAACTGTTTAGGTTGGGCTTTTTAATTTATTTTTTCTTTCTTTGTTCCCTTTATGGCAGCCTTCGGTAAGAAAGGGTGTGTTGCCAAGAATGCTAGAAGAAATCCTGAAGACTAGGATAATGGTGAAACAGTCAATGAAGGCTTATAAGCATGACAAGGCTATAACACGAATGCTTGAAGCTCGTCAGTTGGGTCTTAAATTTATAGCTAATTTTACATTTGGTTATACTGCTGCTAATTTTTCTGGAAGAATGCCATGCACTGAGGTAAGGGTTGCAGATAAAAATGCAGAAAAACTGTGGAAAAGATGTTGTTAATATAATCAGATAACTCGGTATTATTACTTGGAACATACTTAATGTAACTACCTTCCTAAAAGCTGTATTTATAGTACTAAAAATCAGCAACTGGGGATTTATTTGTGATCCTTTTATTAAAAAATAAAATTAAAAAAAAAAGTATTTTTCTCTTGCCATAAAAGAGCATTTGAAGTTGGCGTTTCCGTAGAACTCTCTCCAAACATAGATTGGATTACAGTTCTAATAGTGAAAATAAAATAAAACTTTGTAGCTGTTTCATAATTTTTATAAAAAGAGGAATTAGCAGAATCCAAAAACTAGAAGCAATGATCCTAACCAAGTTTGTCTGGCTCTTTACGCCTCCAGTATGCCTAAAGAAGTTGAATGTAATTTTTCCTGTATTTTAATTCTTAATAGCTTTTGATCTCTCTTCCTTTAATTCTTGCTGTTTTGGGGTAATGTAAGCAATCTTTTATTTATTACATGCATTTAAATTGTAAAATAAAATATACCGTCTCAGTGTAGTAATTTTCATGAGCAGATCAAGCCAGGTTAGATTGTGTTTACCAACAGCTAGTATTTGGTGTAGCAGTATTGGATTTAGCAGTAGAATAAAGATTTTCAATTTAACTTTGCAGGTGGGGGATAGCATTGTCCACAAAGCCAGAGAAACATTGGAGCGTGCCATAAAACTGGTGAACGATACAAAAAAATGGGGTGCTCACGTTGTTTATGGTGATACTGACAGGTAATTAATGGTCTGCTTCTTACAAAGTTTAAAAATCGTAGTAGTTCTTCATAGAATTTTTGTCTCAACAAGAGGAATTTATGATACTGGAAGTACCATAAATGTATGTATGTGGACCCCCTTTGGGGTGTTTGTTGTTTTCAGTTGTAAAATTGGATGTACTTCAGAAGCGGCCACCAGAGCATACAAAGATCTGATATAAATATCTCCCCTTTATCAGTCAAATCTTTCATCTAAATACCAGCCACGCTCTAGGCATGTCCATCTCTGGTGCTAGACATGGGTCATTTTTCAGCTTTGGGAAGCTTGTTAGGCTGTCCTTCCTTAATCGCTCGTGAATCCAGTGACTGATTTCAGCCAGATTTGGCAGAAAACTTGGCATTTCAAAGATGCTGATTTCATGGTAGTTTTACCAATTGTAGGAGAAAGGAAGTAAAGCCCTATTCCTGTCCGTAGCGGGAATAAAAGGTCATAGCCAGAGAGAGCTCTTTGCGGTTCTCTCCTGGGAACTCAAGTTTTGCAGTGCCTGGGAGCAGTCCCCAGGGTGTCACAGAGTTCACCGTGTGCCTTTGGCACTTCTGATCATATACTGAACATTCAAGTTTCTCAGGTTTTTGGCTTTTCTAGCTGAAGGAAGGAAACAGAATTGATAACCACATTCCTGCCTTGCCACCAGGCAATATAGCTTAGAAGTTTCAAGAACTATGTTGAACAGATTTATGCTTATTTTCTATGTCTGATTTCCTGTAGCATGTTTGTACTCTTGAAAGGAGCGACGAAGGAGCAGTCTTTTAAGATTGGTCAAGAAATTGCTGAAGCTGTAACCGCAACAAACCCCAAACCTGTTAAACTGAAGTTTGAAAAGGTAAAATATTTTGTCTCAAGTTTGTTGGGTGAAAACACCGTTCTCCCCCCCAAAAAATTAGTGAAGGTAGAAGATTTTTCTGGACACTCACGTAGCATAGGGATAGACAACAGTCGTGTGCTGTACTGTTTCTGTGGGTATATTTTATATTTATACATATAAAATGAAAAATCATGAAAAATCATTCAGTAAGCTTTTGGAAGAAGGAAGCATTGATGACAATAAGCCTTTGCTAGAAGAGCAGTGCAACGTGATACTGATTTTGGTGGAAGTTTATAACTGAAAAGTCATTAGCAATCAGTTCAGGTGCTCTAGGTATTTTCAAAGTACGTACCTGACTCAACAGGTTCAATTGGAATTTGTAAGCAAATCGCCATTTTCACAGAAGATACAGTGGGAAAATATTAGCGAGAAAAGGCAGGATACCTGTGGAAGGCAGGGCAACTTTTCCTCACTGACTAATGTATACAGAGACCCTTCCCACTTTGAGGCAGTTCTGTGCCATTAAGCTGAAGGAGTAATTAGCCTGACAAAAACACTAGGTGACAAGATGTCCATGTGCTTCATCTCAAGTGCCCTTATTCACCTATGGGTCAAAACATTGGGTACTCCCCCTGAGCAGTTTCCTAGCACAGGAAGAGGACAACAGCTCAAAGCTGGAGCATCTGTTCAAGAAGTGGGACACCTGCATACAGGACCTTCTTCAGCCTGAGGCAATCTAAACTCACTGCTCCCTTTTCCAGGAGAGCTGGGAAGATGTGGTGTTAGCCTAGTAATACTGAAAGGAAATGGTTCCCCGTTCATCCTCTTAAAACTGGTCAAGGAGTAAAGTAAGAGGTTGGAAAAAAAACATACAAAGAGACCATGACCCTAAAAATCCTTTCATGGAGAAAACCATTCTCCAAGCATAGGCATTTAAAAAGCATGGTTTCCACAAATCAAAATACTAACTGGTTTTAGGCACCTCAGAAATAGATGAAGTTTGAAAATACTGGAAGTTGAAAGCCACTACTTTCGCTGGAAAAGTTCTATTCTCTGATGTTTAAAATGAGGTTGTTTTCTTTAGAAGAAAGAGAGACATAATACAGTTACATTAAAAATGCTGACAGATGCAATCCAGAAAAATAAGGGTACCTGAAACAAATTATACTATGTGTCACTTTTCATCTGAGCTTCGGGTCGCTTAGCTTTTGCAGCTAGATGAAGTATAAAGTGATTTAAGAACACACCACCACTGAATCCCAACTTCCTCAGCCATCCTTCAACCGTCCTTTGATCTAGTTTATTGGTTTTAATGATTTTCTTTAAAAACAACAAAACAACAACAGAGCAAAGTAGACCGTGAAGATAGGAAACCCTCTGTGTTCAGAGCCACCTCATATTCTCAATACATGCCAGACAGGACTGTCTTCTTTCTAAACATTCCAGGTCTACTTGCCATGTGTCCTGCAAACTAAAAAGAGGTACGTGGGTTACATGTATGAAACGCTGGACCAGAAGGACCCAGTATTTGATGCAAAAGGCATAGAGACAGTGCGAAGGGACTCCTGTCCTGCTGTTTCCAAGGTAAAATACATCTCTTCACAAATAAAATTATAGAATTCTACTACTTCATTGTATAGTTGTCCTTTCTTGGCGTTTCTAGTCCTTGTGAGTTGCCTGAGACTTTGTTTTTCTGTGGTATAAGCCATTTGAAAGACAAATGGAAGATTTTGCACAGCGTTACAAGGACTCGCACTTGCCATCTTAACTATCTTTCAGCCCATAAAAAGCCCTCACCCACTTGTAAGTTCTCTTCTTCTCAAGACCATTCTTGATTCAGTTCACTTTAACTGGAAGTGTTACTCCAAGATGAGCGAGGCACACTGATGTGTCTGCTAAATAGCTCACTTATATAAATCATTTAGCTGAGAATTCCTTTAAAATGAACTGCCTCACCTGTTTGTTTTATACTGTGCATTGGGGGAATAAAAAGAAAAGGCTGTTATTTTGTAATCAAGTCAAAACAAATTTATGCCAGTAAGAAAATTAACCACTGAGGAAGATTTACTTCTGTTTCTCTTTTTGATCCCAACTCTTGTGTTTGCTGAGCTGGTCAGAAAGTCTTTGCAAAATACTTTAGATGACAGGGAAAAACATCATCTCTCATATTCTGGAAAACCTCTGTAATTGTGGAAACTGGCTGTCGTCATGAAAGATGTTGTTTTGTTTGGGGTTTTTTTTTTGAGGTTGGTTTGGTTGGTTGGTTTTATTTTTTCATTTTTGTTGAACACACGTTTTCCTTACCTTTGTCCTCTGTTTTTAAAGATACTTGAGTGTTCCATCAAGCTGCTATTTGAAACACGGGACATAAGTCAGATCAAACAGTATGTTCAGAATCAGTGCATGAAGTTACTGGAAGGAAAAGCCAGCATGCAAGACTTCATCTTTGCAAAAGAGTACAGAGGGAGTTCAGCTTACAGACCTGGATCCTGTGTGCCAGCCCTGGAAATCACCAGGTAATGAGATTAAGATGCGCTAATCGTACGTATTTTTTCTCTTGACCTTTGTACTACTGCCAAGTTACGGGTGGCAGTGAGATGTCTCCATCAGATATTGTTGCAGCAGTTGGCTCTGACTTTCTTCTGTGTGAGAAGAGAGATCAGACATCAGGTAGTCCTGGAAAGCCATTTCATAGTTTTACAAAGAGCTGCACGTCTTCAAGAGTAAAGTCTCTTGTCAGGACGCTGGAGCAGCGTGTTCACTGCTGTTACTTGGGCTTTGGTTTTTGTACAAGGGCTTGGCTATCCAGGGCAGCCCATCACTCATGGATATGAGATACATTAAACACTGTAAGAGTCGCATCTCTCAGTGCTGTGAAATACATTCATCAGCAGACATAATTTTTCATTTTTCAAAAACTACCTTCCTTACAGTTAGTATTTCATCCCGTTGATACTGCTTATCAGTAACAGATAATGAGACCTGGCACACTTTGCCACCTTACTTAATATCAGAGGTCTTCAAATTAAGACACGCTTTTTACATAAATAAAATTCAAGTCCTGGGTTGATAGCTGCTTCAAATTGAACTGTCCTTTGTTTTCTGGCTATTTTTGCTCTTTTTAGAACGCTGGCTGCTCTTCATTAAAATATTTCTTTAAAGAAGGGTTAGCTAGAAAGCAATCTGCATGCAAATCCAAGTGACCTGAAACAGAATGTATCTTTAAGGGCTCATGTTCCACGTTCTCAGATTTGGGTCTGATCATGAGACAAATTGAAAATTAATCAGCTTGGTCCTCTGCTTCCTAATAAACAGTAACTGAAGTCATCTGGAGACCTACTAATATAATCGGATGGGGAAGTTTACAAGCAAATGAAATACCTACGAATATGTGTCTGGATGAATTATAAAGGATGTTTCTAAACAGGAGAATGCTTGCCTATGACCGTCGCTCTGAACCACGAGTTGGGGAGCGAGTGCCCTACGTCATTGTGTACGGCATGCCCGGACTGCCCCTGATACAGCTGGTGAGGCGGCCCATCGAAGTCCTGCAGGATCCCAACCTCAGGCTGAACGCCACGTACTATATAACCAAACAGATTCTGCCGCCGCTGGCCAGAGTGTTCTCACTTATTGGCATAGACGTCTTCAGCTGGTACCATGAGTTGCCACGGGTAGGTGTTTGAAAACAAACAGGTTAGAAGCGCAGCTCACCGATGCGGTGTTTGGTTTTATGGTGACTTCTAACGGAGTGGCGTTTGTATGAGCCGACGGCAAAGGTTATGTTACAAGGTAGTGTTTGATGCCTAAATGTGCAGACCTGATTCTTAGATCTTCTGTGTGGTTTTTTGCCACTTAGTAAATCAATTTTTTTGGCCAGCCCTTCTGTGCTGATCACACTATCATCATCTTCTGGTTTCTGACCCCTTCCATAGTTTACAAGAATATTTTGGCATAACTGTGTATTTTTAGCAGTATTTGTATATGCATCTGTTTGGCTGTTCCACCTTTTAGAGCTCTAGTAGATGTTGGAACTCCTGGTTTTCCAAGATGTTCTGAAGATCTTTCCTCTTTCTAGAAAAGGTGCTAATGCCCCTGCAGCAGGAAGACTTTAAAAAAAAAACCTGTATCACCAAAAATTTTAAACTCATGGCATCCAACACTGACTTGAAGAAGCTGAAGAAGTCATTGAGACGCAGGAAGATAAGGGTCAGATAGCTGGATTTCATTCCCATGGCAAAAAGGGATGGTGAAAGACGGTGTATCTGTGTAGTTAGTGTAGGGTTAAGCAGCATAGTAGCGCAACATGTTTCCCACTGCAGACTTTTATTATAGCCTTGATTTACTTCAGTTCTGTTTCTTGTCTCTGCCTTTCCGATGGCACTGTGACACTTCCCTTAAGTATTCCCAGCAAGCTGCTCTTTCTGCTTTTTAGGCAGAAAGAGCCCTGACTTTTTGCAAGGCCAGGGAGCACCATGGAGATCAGAGGGAGCAGAGCGACTGGGTGTTTAAAAGAGGAGAGTGAGGGCTAGCACAAAGCCTAAACCATTCACCACCAGGAGCGAGCGCAGAGAAGGAACTTCCCCGTGCGAGGAAGGCAGCAGTGGGGCTTTGTCCGACGAAACAAGAGCATTAGCTCCAGCCCTGGACTAAGGGACAGTGGCAGCTCTGTGACCAGGACTGCATCGGCACAGAAACTTGAGGGGAGGCAGGATCCAGAAGGCAGCCACTGGGGCTAAGGCAGGGCAGGCTTCGACGTGAGGCAGATCAGCATCTACAGAGGAGAGCTGGAGACGAGATCGGGAATTTAGCGTGTGAGTGAGGGTTTCTTTGGTTACTCTGTCTCATTTCTGATTCCCCGTGAATTAGGTGTGGGTGGGCTCTGTGCAGTGTATCATTTCAGGGCAAGTCCTACGCGCTCCCGAGTGATGCAGTCCATATCGATGATCCGTGTCTGAACCCATGCCCTGCAGGCTGTGCTGCACTTTCATGCTCCTTTAAAAAAAAATAGGCTGTGTAATCTAGGAATAAGGCAAGCTGCTCTCTTGGAAGTTCATTACCTGTTTTGTTTTGTTTCTTCGGTTTGTTTTAACAGATTCAAAAAGCTGCCTCAACTGCCCGCAGTGAGCTAGAAGGACACAAAGGCACAATCTCCCAGTACTTCACGACCTTACACTGTCCCGTGTGTGACGAACTGACCCAGTACGGGATCTGTAATAAATGCAGAAGCCAGCCACAGCACGTGGCTGTGATTCTCAACCAAGAAATCCGAGAGTTGGAGCGTAAGCAAGAACAGCTGGTCAAGGTACGATTAAAGCATTGTCAGGTGTCTGTCAGCCAGAGACGGGGGAATTTCAAAGCAGAGTGTTACTGAATGCCCCCAGCAGAGATGGGAACTGCAGTCTGGATGTTAAATGTGTTAGAGCTTTTTTGCTTTTCCGATTGCTGCTCTTACTCACCTCAGCACTGCGTAAAACTGAAGGCAAAGGTGGGGATCAGAGCTTTTCTCCTTTTTTTTTAAGAGTACCTTACTTGTTTCGTAGGTGCCTTTTTATAATGACAGTGATGGACAGTTGTTACGAGCACAAAAGAGTCAGCTTTTTTTACATTAAAATAACCGATGATGTTCTAGGAACAAAAACATTTGTCCCAGAAAATCTATTTATTTATACGTATAACATGGATGTGTCTTAGCTTGGGGGTTTTCTAGTTACCTTTCCTCTCAACAGGAATTTTCCAAGCTCTTCTTTTCCCTTGAGCTAGAAGTCAATTAAGAGGGGAGCTGACTGTGCTCACCAGTATATTACGGCAAAGCAGAATGCCTCCCCTTGCAGAAACAGGCGTATTCTCACCTAATTTTTGTGCTGTTGTATTTTATAATAATAAATACTGCCGTAAAAAGTAATTTTTAGCAGTAGCACATGAACCATTTCAAAGACTTGTGTGAATTGCAGGGATACAAATGTTCCTCAAGTCCAGGTACTGATGTGATAGGCTCCCATGGGGCTCTATTGCTCTAAAGCCATTACAGTTCACTATTCATGAATATTACATAGGTGTGGACTGCTATTTCTGGATGTGTTTTGTAATATTTGCTCTGATCTGCATTGTAAACGGCAGTAAAGGAAGGTGACGCATGTTCTGCTGGGGTTTTTGTACTCTGAACCTTTTACACTGTTTTTGTTCTGGAATACATCAGAACTTGGTAGGTTGGTCCACCTCACAGAAGGATGCAGTGGGTTTGAGCAGAGCATTCTCTTGTCCCTGCAACGTGCAACAGGATCCTGTTCTAGTCAGTGTCTGATGACTCAGCCTCTCTGGAAGAGCATCTGTCTTGTTTTGATATGGAGATTTATATATCCTTCACAGCTTGACTCCTTGGCCCTCCTAGATGATAAACATGCCCGAGCCGGCAGAAAACTGATGAAACACTGAATTGTAGATTATTTTGAAAGGCACTTTAAAGGTATGTGCCATAGATTAAGGCCGTGGGCCTTCCCCCCTCTACACAAACTGAACCTAGAAAGCATCTCGGGTACAGCCCAGGACTTGGCAGTGCTGGGCTGTAAGTAGGACCCAATGATCTTAAAGGTCTTTTCCAACCTAAACAACTCTGATTCTGTGAGTACCATTTAGTTTGGTCCCCTGTGTTCAAACCAGCCACAGTCTCTTTCAAATGAACTTGGGTATTTCTGAGGTTCTTCTAGTGGTTACATACCTGGAACAAACCCCTTACATCCTTCTACTTCTGGTCACACTTGCGGGTCAGAGGACCGGTACCCTCTGAGGTGCCGTGTGTGGGACTTGGCCAAGAGGGGCTGCCCCTCTCTGGCTACTGTTGGTTTGAGTTTCTAGTCTGCTGGGATTGGGTGCTGATGCAGGCCTGGAAGAGAGGCTTGCTGGTGCCCAAATGGTTTTAACGTGGAAAGAAGGAAAAGAACTAATTTTAAAAGCACAGGATGTGATTTTTGACTTGTTCGAAGTATGCAAACAGTAGGATAACTCTGTGTAACATTTTGTTGTTACAAAACACAGGTGTGGTTAGAAGTAAATTTCTGAGTTTTGGAATAAACGTTGGAGGCGGCAGGTACTGGAAAGGATTAAAAATAAAATAACAAAGCAGGAGCCTTTAGTTTTCTGAAGGAAGGGAGCTGCCTTTGGAGAAACTGTGTCTGCTGCTATTTTATTCCATCCAGTATCTCAAGCTAAGAGTACTCTGAAACAGTTTTAACTACATGAACAAGGAGAGCAGGGAAACCTGCATTGCCCTGTGCATTTCTGCCTTGGAATTCTGACTTGGGATACCAAAACTAATTGAATCTTGAAACGGAAGCAGTTCAAGTCCCTTTCCTGTGTAGAGAATAACTAACTGCAGAGTAACAGGTTTGCCTTTCTTCACTAGGAAACTTTTATACAGGATAAGCTTATCGTGAATGTAACACCCTGCCCCATTTAAATCCAGTCAGCTTATTTCCCATGCTTTTCCCAGTGCCACCACACAGGAGTGGAACTAATTAGCAAGCTTGAAACCCAAGCTGTTCAGCCAGCTCAGGCTGTTACTCCCTGCCCAGTTCAGGTGGGCGCTGCCCAGCACGGGGCCAGGCCTGGGGGGCAGCAGGAGCAGTCGGGCAGTGGCAGGAGAGGCTGCAGCTGCTTGGGATCCCGGCAGGGCCGCGCCCGTTCTGCTGGTAGAGCGTTGAGGATTGAGTAGTCCCAAGAGGTTTGTGCCTTGCTTGGGTTAAGTTTAAAATAATCTGGTTTGCCTTTTTTTTCTTTTTACATGTCATCTAGATATGCAAGAACTGTACAGGCTGCTCTGATCGACAGATCCAGTGTGTCTCCCTCAACTGTCCAGTACTTTTCAAGCTCTCCAGAGTAAGCAGAGAACTGTCAAAAGCACCATATCTTCGCCAGCTGCTTGACCAGTTTTAAATGCTCTGTGTTACAGGATTCCAGGTGCTATTTTTTTTTCCCTTGGGTGTTTACCACACTAAGACTATTGTGCATGGTGCTTTTTCAATTCTCATCTAGTCCAGGATTTCCATTTTAACTGTTGGGTTTATTATCTGAAGAACAATGAAAGCTTACCCTAACTAAATTAATAAAAAACCAACCACATTTGTTTATCTATGAATAGCTCACTTTTTAAGATGTACAAATTTCTTCTTTCTTTCATGTTTCTAACATACTGTTTTATAATGCTGATGTTGAAATAGCTATGTGTAACATCCTGTAAATCCATTTCAAAGTAGAAGTCAAGTTTACTTCCTGGAGGAAGAAGCACTGAAAACCTCTTGAAATGATAAAACCATTAGTGTGTGTTCTTGAACTGTCAGTATCAAGACGTGTTACTTATATATTATCCATTCACTTTATAATTTTGTCTGCGAAATATTTTGTAAATACACTTTTTTACTTTTCAAACAACTGAGTAAAATAATGTGCAATGACTTTTATACAGATAATTTTAAAGTCGGTTGGTATATCTCCTCCTAAGTTTTGCTTGATTCCGAGTAGATTGTTATTTTGATCAGACTGTGCAAGCAGTAGTACCATGTGTAGCATTTTAAAACATTATTTTCTAAAAAATTGCTGTCTTGCTTTAGCTATTAATGGGGCATTGTGAGGAATTGTGCAAAGACATTTTTGTTACAAACCTGTGGGACTGTTGCAATACTTTAAATATAAAATTTTATTCCATTTTTGCTTGTTTTGTATAGACATTTCTATTGCTTCTAAATATGCTTAAAATATTTTCTTTCCTTATGTACTGTACAGTTAAATCTTATTTGCCACCATCTTGACAAAATGTGTATTTAGAATATTTGTATAACTGTATAAAATGGAAAAGGAATTATGTGGTCGGTGCATTGTTTTCTAAACTGGAAATCATTTTGTTTTAGAAGTTAATAATGGAAACCATATTAAAGTTGAATAAAATGATATGGTAAAAATTATAGGCCTTTTTCTATTTAGACTCAATTGAGAACACCTTTGTTTCCCTCACTTGGCACACAAATAGTAATGCAGTCAAGACTGCTCCAAGTGGAGTTAAGAATCCACAATTCAGTTTCCAGCTTATACTTTGGACTCTTAAAAGCTCAGTAGCAATTCTTAGCAGCCCTTCCTTCCCTCCTTCCAAACCATTTCCAGTTTTCCATTGGTCAAAAACAGGAGAAAGTTTTAAATCTAGTAGTCCAGAGTAGCTTTGAGAAGTAGAACAAAACTTTATTTACATCAAGGAACCTGAGTGCCTTCTCCAGGTAGGAATTTAGTACATTCAAGATACGAGTCGGTCTTCTAATTTCCCATGATACAGCACAATGGAAACCCCCAGCGAGCAGAATGAAAGTACTGGCTGTGGACCAGAACACCCCCAGACTGCAAAGGAACTTTAAACAAAATGAGAAAAGTCAAGGCATCAAACTTCGCCTCCTCTTCCATTCTAACATTTGTCATAGACGGAGTAAAAGTGCAAAGGCCAGGACTGACAGTACAGTCCAGCAGCTTGCAGGGCTTCAGGGGTAAATAAAACTCTTCAATGGCATTTAACTGCAAGAGTTTACCTTCAACGCTGCAGTAAATGGGCACGTGCTCATCTTCACCTCGGTCCTGGCTCCATGGATGAAAAAAAAAGATGCTCAGTAAATTCAGAGAGCTAATGATGCACAGACCACAGCACCTGTCCTCACCACAGAAGTGACTTGTTGAACATCAGCAAGGCAGTGGTGAAGTAACGCAGTTCACTTCAGGTGAAGTTCAACCCAGATGGTGTAAGTTTAAGCGCTGAAGCTTTCTAGAAGATCTGTAACTTAAAAAGGCACTGTAAATAGATCCTCACTTGAACTGTATATGCCAGAAAGCAATTTACTTTGGAAGGAAATTTAAACATGTAAAAATGAACATTCATTGTCTAAAAACAAGCCTTAAGGAAACACCACCATCCCAAGAACTAGGAAAGCTGCAGCCTTGAACATCAAGGATGTCTAGAACTGCTGCAAGCTGGACTCATCACTGGAAATGGCCTAGAACTGGTTTAATCTTAAGTTGCCTTACACATTTTCTTTTCAGTGAAGGGCAGCCCCTGCTATTAAAAGCATGCATTTAGGGGGTAAGGAGAACGGGGTCTCTTCCATTTCAAGTCCGAGGCCAGAACTAAGACACTGAAGGCTCTTAAGTGCTCGCTAAGATGACCTGAAGTTTAGACGTCATCACGACAAAGGCCTCCACACAATTCAGACATGATTGTGCCTGGTATGAGGAGTTCCACTCTGTCCTCCTGCCACAGCTTTCTGGCTCCTTTACCTTCTGTCACCTTGGCATTCCCGGCTGTTGCTCAATTCCTACTACTCGGGCCTCCTGCTTTTAAGGGGGAAAAATGGGGATGAATCCAAGTGACTCATGCAGGAATTAATACAGCCAGTACCTCTGTTTTGCACAGGATTTCTGTATTTGGTGGGAAGCCAGTCAGGAACACGAGTACCTGCATGTATCTGTAAGCACTAAGTAGATAAGGAACAGAGGTTAGAGCACGTTTCCCAGTGTGGCTGTCATTACATTTTCTGCTTTTAAGTACTTGAGGATGCACGTTCCATTCACTATCCCTGAGAACCACCTTACGTGCAAGACATGACAATTTGTAATTTGATCTTAAAAATCAGTGTCTGAATTGAGGATTATTTAAAATCTTTCTTGCCAGGTGCATTTCTTAAACTAACTTTCTTCCAGCAACATGATCTCAGGTATGAGGAAACTTTTTTGTCATCATCAGTTCAGGTGAAGCCCACAGATTGCACTGGCAGCAGGGAGCTGCTACAGAACTATGTTCACAGCTCTTGTGATTTGTTCTGCGCCAATCCCGGTTTCTGTCAAAGGAAACCTGCGACCCACTCCTTAGGGGTCCAACAGCTCCTGCAAAAGCAGAGCAGAAGCTGTGACCACTTGCTCCCATCCACCAGGTACCACCCTCTAGTTGGTCCACACACACACAAAGCAGTTACTGCAGCATGCTGGAGGAAAAAGGGGAAGGGGGAAGCTGAAGGGATGCAGGCTTAACCTGCACTCCTCATTTAGGTCACCACCTCTGCCACACCCCTCCTTTTGCTGTCCTATGAACCTAACTAACCACCTGAGGCCGTACAGACTTCCTCCTGTTGCTAGGAATGCTGTCACCAGTACCTAGAACAGGATTTGGCCCAATATTTAAAAGCATTTACCATTACTTCAAGCAGAGAACCCTCGTGTAGCAAGTGAAACGAGGCCAGAAAGTGCAAGCTCATGCATCGCGCTGCACAAGATGCCACAGAAGTGCACATAACACGCGACAGAAAAAAGGAATCAGGCAAAACCACAATGGCATTTCAGTGCTAACACCGGAGGGAGAGGGAGGCCCTTTGACATGGCAAGATAAAAACAAATTACACGTTTTCACTACAAGCTGATTCCTGCTTCTTACTGACTTCTCAGAAGAAAGGAAAAAGCCATGAGGTTCTAGGCTGCACACTCAAGAGGACAAAAGAGAGAACAAAAACAGACATGAAAATGACACTGAACACCTACAGAGGTCTGTGCTCTGTTACACCTATGGCTCTTTTGTTGGTAAACTGAACTTCTTAGCCAGAAAAATACTAATAAGGGTGCAAAGTAAAACAAAGCCAAACACAGGCAAATTCTGATGACACAGCCTTTAAAAAAATCATAATTAACCTACAACTTTGGAGTTTCACCTAGACAAATTGCAAGACTACTGTTCTCAAGTCAGATTTTGCCATTAGCTGCTGCTTTTTTTGCTCTTAATGGGGAGGGCATTTCTGGGATTCAGTAGCAGTACAGTAATTAAAAAAAAATCACTGGACTATTTAGAGCGGCCACCACTGTTCAACCGGTAACTCAGAGTTAAGCATTCTAGCAGATTAACAGAACTCATTTTGTCCCCCCTTCCCCACACTCCACTTTTAAACAATCCAAAGGCATGGGTTCCACTCCGAAAAATTAGTTTTCCATTGTTTCTCATCTTAGTGACTGCACCAGGAAATCACACAGCTTGCCAACATCTTGCCCAACTTGCAGCCATTGGTCAGCACCTGAAATTTGACTTCATTTCCTGGTATAAAACACACAAACTTTCAATCCATTAGAAACACTCCTCCTTCACGAGGCAGGAAAGTTCAGTATCACAGATTTCCCTCCTATCTCATCAAAATGTTTTGTGACCAAGCACCTCAGAATTGCACCCTCCACCCATCCCAGGAAAACTGAGTGGTCTGAGCAGCCCCCTTCTTTCGTGGTTAGTTCTTACTCCAGCACACCTCGCATTCAGAAAGCATCTCTAACATCCTCAGTATAGTCTATGCATCTTATCACGTTATCCCATTCCTGTCATGGTGGACTTTCCTACTCCGAGACTCATTGCCACAGACCAAAAATGAAAGATCAGAAAGGGCTGGACAAACGCAGAAGGAACACACCCAGCTCTGTGCCACCAGAAGAGGGTTCTTGAATCATTTTGCAAGAACAGCTATGATTCAATTGCATGTCCCTTTAAAAAACAGTCAGCTTTTACTTCAGTCATTCTTCTCCCTGTCAACAGTCACGGTTTTCCTCCCAGGGGAGCCACCAGCAACCACTGGAGAATTGTGCAATACACTGTCCAGGTGGGGCTGGAGAGAGACTTCAGCTGGAGAGTCCCCGGGTATCTTACGGGAGGTCTCTATCACAGAGTTTCTCAGCGTGTCATTCATTTCTATTACCTCAAAGTCTGCCTCATTCCACTCTCCTGCATCCTCCTCATCCTCTTCGTCCTCATTAGGCCTGGAGTTTGACAGCAAAGCCTTCCGGTCCTCACTCTCACTCACTTCTTTCAAGTTGCTCTCACGGGGACAGTTGGCCAGTTTGTACATCAGAGGGAAGAACAGAACTGTCATGGCAGAAGTCACCACGGCAGCATACATAACCACAGGGACGTGGTGAAATCTGCCCTGAAGGTACCCGACCGCGGCAGGAATGCACATCTCGCCCAGCGCGGCGCCGATCACAAACAGAGACGCTGACTTTCCCTGCACAACCGTGTACTGTTCTATCCAGGAAATGCCGCTGGGAAAGATAGTGGCCATCGACGCTCCGTACACTGCGGTTCCCACCCACAGTGACGCCGGGTACCTTGCAAAGAAGGCCAAGCACGAGGAGGAGACAGCAGAGCCGATGACGCTCAGCAGGATCATGGTGCCAGGGTACAAGCAAGCGGCACAGAATATTGCCACTCCTCTGCAAGCAGCAAATGCGCCCCAGAAGACAGAATTCAAAGCAGCTGCCTCGTTGTCTTTCATCTCAGCAAAGACCTTTGCATAAGTAAATATGTAAGAGCCGTAAGTGACCTCCGCTCCCACATAGCACAAGAAGAATACGAACAGGAGACCAATAAGGGCATAGTGGTATTTGGCAAGTGTGCACTTCTGCAGAGAAGCCTTGGACTTGTCTCGAGCTGAGCTGCCCCTCGAATACAAAGTAAAAAAGAAGAAGGAAACTAACAGAAGATAGGTCCCTATGACAACATAGGACCACAAAAAATCTGCACCAAGGCGGTGTTTCAGTGCTGATGTAGCTGATGCGGCCGATGCCATGGGCACAGACCTCAGGACAGACTGGTTTGTCTTTTCAACCGCTGGAAACTCTTTGGATTCAGAGCCTCCCAAGGCCATTTTAGCCAGGATTGGAGCCACAAACGCACCCACGGCAAAGCTGAAGTGTAGGGCCTGCATATGTGGCCCAGCCTCTGCTCCCCAGGTCTTCAGTGCCAGCACGTTGCCACCTGCAGATCAGAGAGAGCGGGATTCGGTCATTTTAGTCTGGAACCAGATACTGTCTTAAACAAACAAACAAAAAAATTGTTTGGTTTTTCTTTCTTTTTATAACTTAGATTACTAATTCAATTCACAGTGATACCTGGTTTAGCAAATACAATGCACAAAACTGTGCTTAACTGGAATTCTGCTTGAAAGCACCTTAAACCCACGTGATGACTTGAGTTTTAGGAGGGTACTCACGGCAGTCAAATTGCAGAGCCCTGCAGTGGGTTAAACCAGCTGCAATGGCCGTACCTACAGGCAAGGCTTAGGTTGGATACTGGGAAAAAGTTCTTCACAGAAAGCACTGGAACAGGCTGCCCAGGGAGGTGGTGGAGCTACCATCCCTGGAGGGATTTAGAAGACATGTAGATGTGGTGCTGAGGGACACGGTTTAGTGGGGACCTGATGGTGCTGACTGAATGGTTGGACTTGAGGATCTCAAAGGTCTTTTCTAACCTAAACAATTCTATGATTCTAATGACCCTATTACACAATTTGTCGCATTTTTCAGCCTTTTTTCAAAAGAGCAAATTTAACTGCGAGTATTAAAAGCAACAGTGCACTAAGAACAAAGAGACCTCATTAGACAACATTCCCAGGAAACATGAAGAATGACTTGCTTCTGATGAGCTGTGACTACCCCAACTGCCTTCAAATGACTCTCCAGAAGCAGAAGGGTTGACAATAACACCGCTGCAAAGACCAAACAGCCAACACCCTCAGACCAACAGTAGTGCTAGAAAGGAAGAGCTGAGAGACACGCTTTTAAGTAGTCCCTGAGAAGAATGGAGGAAAATAAGAACAGCAATCAAGATCCCATGCCTACAGCAGAGCGAGCCCTCAGCACTAACACTCCTCCAAATTCAGTTACACTCTACTGCTTTGCTTTTAGTTTTTCCTCCTGCTCAGGCTGGGCAGTCTCCCTGCCTCACAGGTCTGCCTTCCAAGCTGCAGTGACTCCCTGAAGGCATTCTTACAATTAGTCAACACCATTCTCCCACATGAAGAGTTTTTACGCCAGGCATGATGATCCTACCGGACACAGCAAATACACCTCTGCACTCAGGTTGCTTCAGCATAACCCGTGCCAAGCAAAACAATCTTTTTCACTACTGGATCCTATATTGTGCTCCTTGTAGCATTAACAGAGCTCCCCCAAACTGCCAGAATTACAGCGGATGGTTCATGCGCGGCCATAATTCCCCTGTGCTGCCTACTGCCCAAGCCTCCAAAACCAGGTGCTGGCTGGGATGCCTCTAGTGCTGGCTGGATCGCTGGGCTAATTCATTAGCCAGCTCTTGCTACGAAATAAGCCAGCCCTGAAGATGGCCCACAGGATCCAGCAGTACCTCGTTGGCTAGTAAGTAACCACAGGCTCCCTCAGTAAGCCAGGAGGGTCAGCATGCTGATGGGACACCACCAGAGAGGTGCCAGGTGAGAGGCCACCTGCTGCAGGTTCACCACTACCTTCTACAGCCACAGCAAAGCACTCCAGTGCTAACACATTTTTGGTTGTTTCCTGATCCCCAGATGCAAGCATGCCAGCATTACCCACTTGTCTCTAAGTGTGCCTAGGTGCCTTGCTGCGGCCTCGCCTCCTGATCCAGATGGCCTGCTACGAGCAGCCATCGCCAACTCATCCTTGCTAAGCCATGCCCGATGAACTCACTCCTGTGGCAGTTTCTTTTCCATACCTCTGGTATAACTGACTTTTTGTGCTGTTTTTGACTGGGATGGAGTTAACTTCTTCACAGTAGCTGGTATGGGTCTGTGTTTTATATTTGTGCTGGGAACCGTGTTGATGACTCAGGGATCGGCTTTGGGTGAGCAGGGCTCACACAGAGTCAAGGCCTTTTCTGCTTCTCACACCACCCCACAGTGAGTAGTCTGGAGGTGCACAAGAAGCTGGGAGAGCTGGGACAGCTGACCCCAGCTGACAAGAGGGATGCTCCATACCACATGCCATTGTACTCAGCATATAAAGCTGGGGGAAGGAGGGAAAGGGAAAGGGAAAGGGAAAGGGAAAGGGAAAGGGAAAGGGAAAGGGAAAGGGAAAGGGGAAGGGAAAGGGGAAGGGAAAGGGGAAGGGGAAGGGGAAGGGGAAGGGGAAGTTGGTTCAGAATGACAGCATTTATCTTTCCAAGTCACTGTTGCACATAACGGAGTCCAGCTTTCCTGGAGATGGCTGAACACCTGCCTGCCCATGGGAAGTGGTGAATGAATTCCTTACTTTGCTTGCACGTGCAGCTTTTGCTTTACCTATTAAACTATCCTTGTCTCAACCCACCAGGTTTTCTCACTTTTACCCTCCTGATTCTCTCCCCCATCACACCAGGGCAAAGTGAGTGAGCCGCCCTGTGGGGCTTAGTTGCCAGCTGGTGTTAAACCTCAACACCTTTCCAACTGCACCTGCAGACATTTGCCCTGCAGCTTCACCAGTAAATCTTCCTCCAATAAGGAGCCCCTACCAAGAAATTGGTTTTGAACAGCTTTCCAGAAAAAGCATTTGGTTTTTTTTTCCAGGCCACTTGCAATATGCACATGCCACAGACCAACAATCTGGGGGGACAGAAAAACACCTAAGCAAGGCTGGCCAAAGGCAGCAGATGCCGCTTAATTCAAGGAGGCGGACACCATGGTGCTGTAAGTGGCAGTAAACATCTGCTGTGGATCCCCAAATGCCACCTCACCAGCTTTAAGTAGGCAACTCTCCAACACAGCAACTGTGAAAATCTCTCTCAAACACCAGGGCTAGCCTAGCTCCTGCCAGCGCTAATGAACCATAACCCGACCAGCTTCCGGCAGATGAGTAATTTAAAGAAACCATTGTCTGAAGAGCACATAACACTCTCTTTATGCCTGTAATTGCCAACAGAAATGCGTGTTGACCTTATCCAGGAAGCAAGAGATACCCAGCTCCCCAAGCCCCTGAAAGAAGGTCTGCTACAGAGACACCATCACTGGAAGTCTCAGGACCAGAATAATCCAAGAACCCTGCCAGGTAAAACAGCTCCCTTCTTTTAATTCAAGATGAGTCGCATAAAATACCAGCAACAGTTTTATTGAGCTTGAAGTTCTCAATGAGCTGAAGGTGAAGTAACTGTCGGACCACATGGTCCCTTACCTGTGTCTAGAATTCCCATGGAACCTCCAATAACTGACATCAAGACAGTTAACAGCAGGGATTTCTTACACCAGGGTATCCCATAAAGACCAACCGTTGTTGCCAACATGGATAACGCTGGAAAGATCAAAGCAGAAAACCACATAATATAGTTTCCATTTAAACCACGAAGCATAGAAAAAACCCCAAGAAATACAAAAACATTGGTAATTATTCAAGTTACAGATAATCCTAACATGACTG
Source organism: Ceryle rudis (assembly GCA_033439905.1). Taxonomy (NCBI): domain Eukaryota; kingdom Metazoa; phylum Chordata; class Aves; order Coraciiformes; family Cerylidae; genus Ceryle; species Ceryle rudis. The sequence goes on from JAAGNO010016144.1 coordinate 51,561, forward strand.
CTTCAATTCACGATTAGCAGAAACAGCGAGAAAGTTCATCAGAATCATTTTTTCACTCAGAAAAAAAGGAGTTTCATCAGAACATAAACACTACATGAAGACTGTGTGTTGCTAATGCTTTATTTGCAAAGGCAGTAGCATCTGCTGCTACAACACTAACAGATCTCCTGCAAAGCTTTGATGTGGAAATGCTATTTCAGTACCTCCTGAAAACTTCGGATGTAGAAGCATTACTTCACCGCGAAAGAAGTACAACATGGTTTTGAACAGGATGAAGTTTTCCCTCTAAGAGCTACAGAGCATTCAATTTGGCTCCATTTTAAAAGAACCCAAAACACTAAACTCTTAAAATCTTATAAAGTGATTGTACCTCGGCCAACAAGCGACCCCTGTGTAGAAATGCTGACTTCCCTTTATATTCTGCTCTCCCACGAGGGATGTATCCCAAGGGATTTCTGGAGTTTCAAAGGCCAACATTTCTCATCATGAATTTAGCGGTGACTCATTAACTGCATTAGTTTTCCTATTATTAACTATACTTACAACATGCCATTTCAAAAAGTATTTTTCTAGCAGATGGGAATTTTTTTTACTACAATTTGGGAGGAAGTTCCGCAGTTAAATTCTCTGCTCATAATGAGCTCACAATACGCAGTTAGTATCTTCAATATACAGCGTCAGGCTGAACGTTCAGACGCCTTGATTACCCAGTGCCTGATCACAGACTGGGCAGATACTTAATTCTATCAGTCTGCATTGATCTTGAAGAACTTAGGTTAATTTCAAACAAAAAACAACAGCAACAAAGGAAAAAAAAAACAATATCCAGAACCCTAGCGAGATGCTTGCATACACGCCTCAGAACATTTTTGAAGGCTAGCATGCTGATCCGCTGAGCTGCACAGAGAGAGACAAAGCTAAAGACACTGTGCATTAAGTACAGCTTCTCAGATGCCCCACCTGGAGCTGAAAATTAACTTCTCAGCAAGTTCTCAGTTGTCCACTTCAGCTCTACACCTGAAGATTGGTACTTAAAAACTTCCTTGACAGAGAGATTATGTCCTCAATTTTTTCTCTGTACAGTAGCAGTTTCAGCAGTTGAAAGACGGGAGGTGAAACTGCACAAGCCACAATCAGGCAGCCAGCAGATAATAAAAATGAGAGAAGATTCAGTAGTTCAAATTATGGTGGTTTTGCCAGGAGCACTACCTAACTGGAAAGGATTAGGAGATCAAACATATTCCAACCACTGTGGACAGACAGCTATCCTATATGATACCGCAGGAAAAGAAGCAAATACTAAACTATTTCAAGTTAACATTCACTTCCATGGGTGTATTAATTCCATCACATGATGTAGTGTCTCAAATGTCTCTCTGACCCTGTCAGGTGCAGGAGGAGGCCAAAGGAAACCCCCTTTACAGGTGTTGTGGAGGAGAGGAATGAAGAATAGGGAGGAGATCAAATAAAGACACCTTAGAACAAGAGAAAATAAGAAGAATTTATCCAGGAAGATGAAGACAGAGGTGAAAAAGGCAGAAGAGACAGACATTACATGACCTGACTGCTTCTGGCAGCAGGAGACAAGCGTACAGGGATAAGAGGCTTAAGAGCCCAAGAGTATGAGAGGAGCAAGGCCCAGCATCTGGTTTAGTCCCTAACATCCACCACAAAGGCACATACTGCACTGGAAAGAGAACAAGACAGGGCTTTGCTATCTTAGGTGTGCCCCCTGAATCCCTCCGTGAATGAGATGCTAACACAACTCTCAAAGAAGCACCTCATTTCTGGATGCTGCGCATGGCTCTTGGCAACCTGCTGGACAAGAAGCCCCACTCTGCCAGGACGAAGCTGGCCCTGTGTCCTACCAGAGCGTTTCCACATGACCAGAAAACCATTAAGGTGACAAACTACGGTTCCTATGGAGTTTACATGTTTTCCTGGCGAGGCAGCAACTGAGCAGGAAGTTTCTACCATCACAGGTGGTATTTAGTGGTTTTGTACTTTAAGGAGTTCAGCTTCTGTTCCAGGCCTCCAGGAAAAGCCACGGTCCTTCTGTCCCCAAGACAGAAACCGATGTTTCTGCTGAGCTTTAAGAAGGGGAAGGGTTCTACAAGGCTCTCCCCACAGAAGCGTCCTGGAGGTCCCTGCTGTGTGCACCTGAAAGCCAAAACACATTCCCCCCCGTTCTGCCCATACCTTTCATAGGGTGACGTTATAGAGGCCTATACATTCTGACAGGATCTATACTAATTATATTACTCGATCCAATGAACAAAATAAAACCCAACTGTACTTTTTCTGTCCAAACCAAAGGCACCTTTTAGTCAATTCAAACAGGTTTTGTCAGTTCAAAGCCGGCTACCACTTACCAATATGCCCACCGAGCCCAACCATTTAGAAATAACGCCACACAGCAGCAGCGCCCAGACAGAAACGACAAACATGGGTATGTCGCGACAGGGAGTGGCGCCACACGCCACAGGGCCCCCGTTTCCCTCACACGAGACGCGTCTCCCCGGCGCAGGCCACGCAGATACCAAAGCTGGTTAAGCGGTCGCTGTCGGAGCCGTTTCCTCGAGGGCCCAGCGGCTGTAACGCCCACGCCCCGCGGGGCCCGGCACTCACCCAGGAGGAGATGGGCGTTCATGCAGTCGAAGAGCACCCCCCCGAGCACCGACCCGCCCAGGTAGCCCAGCGACCGACCGACGAAGATGTAGTAGATGTCGCTGACGTTCTTGTTCACGTTGGTGGCAAGGTTTTGGAAAGTGGGCCCCAGCACCGCGATGCTCATCCCCTGAAACACAGGCGGGGAAAGGGGGGGGGGGGGGGCGGACCCCCCCCCCCCCCCCCCCCCCCCCCCCCGCGGCCCCGCCCCCCCCCGCGCGCCGCGCCCCGCGGGCCCCCCCGCCGGCCCCCGGCGAC
>JAAGNO010016145.1:2307-14382 GCA_033439905.1 Ceryle rudis
TTTGTACTGCTGCATTACCTTTGTTTTGTATTTCTGACTTGAGTCTCTTGCTGGTTTTGTTCTCAAACCACTACACACATATATGCTTGTAATTAATACAGTATCACATTTAGGTTTAAAGGGAAGCTTAATTAAAAAAAAAAAAAAAAAGGAAGAAAAAATGTAAGAGGCAAGGAAGTAAATATCCTTGACCATATCTAGAAAATGTACCACTTGCTGTGAATGCATTTTCATGGAATAATGCATTTTAAGAAAAAGAATACATTTTAACATTTCTTTCTATTAATTATTTTCAGAAGTACATCAGAAATTATGTAATAACTAATTAGTTATCTTTTTCTGACAATAATTGGTACTAATCTAAATTATATAGCCTTGGGGGTAAGAGAATAGATTAACACTTTTCTCAGGTTTTCTGCTAGATCATTTTTCAATGACTGCACGTCTTTTTCAGATTGCTCTTTTTTCTGTAATTTCTTTCAGTCCATGTACATGCAATACAGAAAGGTTGTTAGAAAAGGAAAATTCTTTCTCTGCTGTAGCGCAGAAGAGATGACTCGTAGTGTGGAGTTACACATATCTCTCCACCTTCTATGAGGACTACAACCTGCTAGGATGGGATGGAATCCACCTGTCTAAAAGAAGCAGGGGAATCTTTGGCAGCAGGCTGTTCAACTTGGTGAGACAGGCTTTAAACTGAAGGATTTGCGGGGAGGGATCCAAAATGGCAATGCCCATGCCACCATCACCACTACAACCTATTGGGGAATAAATCAGGCCAACCAGAGTAATGTAATATGTGCCTCAGCTGTCTCCATAAATGAGAAGCAAAAGACCAGACACCTAAAGTGTATGTATAATAATACATGAAGTCTGGGAAACAAACAGGAGGAAATGACTCAGAGTGAGAACAGTGAGGCAGTGGCAAGGGGTAGCTCTTGTGCCTGTGAACAAGATTGAGGTGAATAGAGGGTTCCTTGAAGCAGAAAAGCCTGAGAAAAAGCAGAGAGACCTGCCAGGAGCCACCAGCTCTCATGTGTGAGGCCGAGAGGCTTATGGGACTGGGGGCGTTCCTGGGACAGCCACAGAAGGTTGAAACTTGGTGAAACCGGAAGCTGGGCTCAGTACGTGAACAGTCAGAAGAGCACGTGCTGGTGGCAAGGTACATGGGGAAAATGGTGACTTTGCCGGCTCAACGGGGGAGACTGATCTTTAGAAAAATCTCAGCTGTGGTTTCCACCTGGCAGAAGGTCACACGCTCAGCACTTGCCAAGGTGGGTGTGGGAACTTGGACAGAGTGCCCACAGAAACACACAGCTGTCCAGGTCACAGGGGGCAGGGAATGTCACAGCCTGGCACTGGCAACAAACAACAGTGATGGGAACTGCTGCATGTGGTGTGAACAGGCGGACGATCTCCTCTGCCGTGTTGCAGAATTACAAGAGGAAGCTGAAAGGTTGAGGAGCATTAGGGAGGCTGAGCATGAGACAGACTGGTGGAGCCAGGCGCTGCCCTCCCTGAAACAGAAATGGGAGCAACCGTCAGAATGTACCCAGTATCAGGGAGACCCTGTACCCTGCCCCCGACAGACCAGAGACAATAGTCTTGATGGGGGGAGTGAATGGAGGCAAGCTCATCATCGTTGCAACAGGCAAACTTCCTCCTTGCCCACATCACCACCCTGAGTGCCACTGAAGAATGGATATGAGGTCCTGGTTGAGAAAGACCAGGCAAATGAGGATACAGTCAATGAGCAAACTACGCCTGAGATTCATCCACCGTCAGAAAGGCTTACTGCCTTTATCACAACCACACCCACAGGAAAAAAAAAAAAGAAGGGTTATAGTTGTAGGCGACTCCCTTCCCAGAGGAACAGAGGGTCCAACATGCTGGGCAGAATCTTCTCACAGGGAAGTCTGCTGTCTCCCCGGAGCCCAGGTTAAGGATGTCAGTAGGAAACTTCCTAGCTTGGTACAAGCCTCAGATTATTATCACATTTGATTCAAATCACACAAGTGGGGGATTGTGATAGACAACTATAGGCTATTTCATAAAGACAGGTAGGGTAGAAGAGGAGGAGGAGTCACACTCTATATTAAGGAGAACCCTGAATGTATATAAGTCAACTATGGTAATTTTGGAAGACCTATCGAATGCCTCTGGGTCAAAACCACAGGGGTTGTTTCCAAGGCAGACCTTACAGTAGACATCTGTTACTGACTCCCAAACCAAGACAATAAGACCAACGAAGTTATACTTGGGTCAGGTAAGCAAGCTTTGGGTCCACAAAACCTGGTTCTTACATGAGACTTCAACTACCCAGACATTTGCTAGAAGAACAACACAGCAGTTTACCTGTCATCCATCAAGTTCCTGGAATGCTTAGAGGACTCCTTCCTCATAAAAATGTTAGATGTTCGCACCAGTAATGGGGTGCTGCTGAACTTGCCGCTCACTAACCAAGAAAACATTCTCTGTAATATCTCAGTGAAGTGACATCCTTGGCTGCAGGTATCACAATATTATGGAGTTTGGGATACTGCTGAGCATGCAGTGAAGGTCAGTTCCAAGACAATGGTTTTAGACTTTAGAAAAGCAAACTTCAGCTTGCTCAGGGCTCAGCTTGAAGGGATCCTGTGAGAAGATTCCATGGAGGATAAAGGAGCTAATGGGTGCTGGGAGTTTTCCAAGAACACTCTCCTAGATACACAAAACCAGTTCAACCCCTCTAAAGTCAAGGGAAGTAGGTGGAGCAAGGTACCCCCTTGGCTTAACTGAGAGCTTCTGGGTCTGGTAAGAACCAAAAGGGAAACATACCAGAAGAGATGGAAAAGTGGAACATTACCCATTGAAAATGATAAGGGCATTGCCAGGGTAATCAGAGATGCAGTTAGGAAAGCAAAGGCTCAGCTTGAACTGAAATAGGCCAGAGATGTCAGAAACTTCAAGAAAAGGTTCTTCAGATAGATTAACAACAATAAGAAACAGAAGGAGAATATTGACCCACTATTAAACAGGAGTAGTGAACTAGTCACCAACAAAGATGAAAAGGCAGAATGTCCTCAACACCTTCTTCACCTCTGTCTTTACCAGCACTGTTGGGTCCCAGGCCATGGGAACAAAAATCCAGATTGATGCAGACACAGACCCACCACCAGTGAAGGAAAAGTTAGTGTGTCAGCTATTACAGAGCTTGACCTATACAAATCGATGGGTCCAGATGCCATCCACCCAAGGGAGACATGCCTGAAGACTGGAAGGCCAGGGTTGCCTCTATCTACAAGAAGGGTTCCCAGGAGGACACAGGTAATTATAGACCCATTAGCCTCACTTCAATCTCTGGGAAATTTATGAAGCAAATCCTCCTGGGTACTATCACAAGTAAGCATGTGAGTGGGAAAAGCCAACATGGACTTGCCAAGGGCAAATCATGCCTGCCAAACCTGATTGCCTTCTACGACAAAGTAACCTGCTTGGTTGATGCAGGGTGAGTGGTGGACATTGTCTATCTGGTCTTCTCCAAGGCTTTTGACATGGTCCCCTGCAGAAGATTAAAGAACAGACTCAACACGGATCAATGTGATCTAAGGTGAAGCTGTTTATTCAAGCACACACAGAGCTTATATATCTTTTCTATATCAGTGCATGAGCTACATTACATTGCTATTGGCTACATGCCCTGTCCACGTCTTACATGTGCCTAATTATCACTAATAATTGGTTAAAGCTACGCAGCCATGTCTCCCTTATAAGGCAGTTGTTGACATTCTCGAAGTTTCTTATGTTGTTGACATTCTCGCAGTTTCTGTCTTGTTCTAGCAGGCCTCATCTTACTGTTATTGCAAACCGGCTCTCCCTTGACATGTATCTGCTCACCCCTCAGGCCTGATTATATTAGGGCAAGCCCAAACATGTCAAGGCAATACTGAGTCTGGATGGGCCACATGTCCAATTCTTCTCAAGATACATTGCTACAGTCCCCCACAGCCACCTCCTGAAGAAACTGTCATGTTACAACCTAGACAAGGGGTCTGTGTGGTGGATGGGGAACGGGCTTGACAGGCCATACACAGAGGGTTTTAGTCAATAGTTCTTTCTCAAACTGGCAACCAGTCATAAGCAGGGTCCCCCAGGGATCAATATCGGGCCCAATACTGTTTAATATCTTCATAAAGTGATTTGGGTGTTGGGATTAAGAGCATCCTGATGAAGTTTGCAGATGACACCAAAATGAGTTGGGAAGTTGACACTCCAGAAGGGAGAGCCACCCTTCAGGAAGACCTGGACAGGCTGGAGGAGTGGGTTAGGAGGAACCTTATGAAGTTCAATGAAGACAAGTGTAAGGTCTTGTACTTGGGAATACATAACCCAGGAATGCAGCTCAGACTAGGATCCACCTGGCTGGAGAGCAGCCCTGTGGAAAGGGACCTGGGGGTCTTGGTGGACAACAAGCTTAACATGAGTGAACAGTGTGCTGCAGCAGCAAAGAAAGCCAACAGGATACTGGGCTGCATTAACAAGGACATCACCAGAAGAGAGAAAGAAATCATTATCCCACTCTATTCAGCACTGATCAGACCACACCTTGAGTACTGTGTTCAGTTTTGGTCCCTGCTATACAAAAAAGATGTGGACAGGCTGAAAAAGGTCCAGAGAAGGGCCATGAGGATGATCAGAGGACTGCAAGAACTGCCATATGAAGAAAGGCTGAGAAAAAGGGGTTTGTTCAACCTTGAGAAGGCTTAGGGGAGACCTTATTACCATGTATCAGTACATAAAAGGTGGCTACCAAGAAGATGGAGACTCCCTTTTTATGACATGGAAAAGACAAGAGGTAATGGGTATAAGTTACTCCTGGGGAGATTCCAGTCGGACTCCAGAAGGAAATTTTTCTCAGTGAGAACAATTAGATATTGGAATAATCTCCCAATGGAAGTGGTGGATTCCCCTACACTGGACAGTTTTAAGACACAGCTTACCAGGGTGCTGGGCCATCTCATTAAAAAATATTTATTTTTTTTTATCTTGAAAGGTTGTACTAGACGATCCTTGAGGTCCCTTCCAACCTGGTATTCATAGAATCATAGAATCATAGAATCATAGAATGTTAGGAGGTTGGAAAGGACCTCTAGAGATCACCGAGTCCACCCCCCCTGCCAAAGCAGGATCACCTAGGGCATGCCACACAGGAATGCATCCAGGCAGGTTTTGAAAGTCTCCAGAGAAGGAAACTCTACAACCACTCTGGGAAGCCTGTTCCAGTTCTCTTTCACCTTCACAGTAAAGAAGTTTCTCCTCATGTTGAGGTGGAATCTTCTATGGTGAAGTCTATAGCAGTTATTCCTTGTCCTATTACTGGGCACCACTCAAAAAAGACTGGCTCCTTCAATTTGACACCCACCCCTGAGATATTTACAGACATTAATAATGTTTCAGATGTTTCAGAGCAAAAACTAGGATTACTCATCTGTGTAAATTTTGAATAGAATAGGATACTTCAGTTGGAAAGGACCTACAATGACCATCTATTCCAACTGCCTGATCACCAGAAGTTCAACCCTTTAATAAAAGGGCATTGTCCAAAAGCCACTGACAGACCCGGAGTATTGACCACCTCTCCAGGACTCATAGAATCATAGAATGGTTTAGGCTGGGAGGGACCTTAGAGATTATCTAATCTAACGTCCCCACCATGGGCAGGGATGCCTCTTAACTAGACTAGGGTGCTCAAGGCCTCATCCAACCTGGCCTTGAACACCTCCAGGGTTGGGGCATTCACAACCCCTCTGGGCAATCCATTCCAGAGTCTCACCATCTTCATAGTGAAGAACTTTTTCCTAAAATCCAATCTAAACCTGTTTTCCCTCAGTTTAAAACCATTTCCCCTGGACACTCTTGTGAAGACTCCCTCTCCAGCCTTCCTGTAGATTCCCTTCAGGTATTCGAAGGCAGTTATAAGGTCCTGTCTCAGGTTCATGAAGGATTCTCATTTCACAATGAACAGCACTAACACACACAGCTAATCAGCAAAAGTGATTTTATTCAAGCAAACCCAACTAGTTACCTAACATCCCCATATACATACTGACCCCAAGGTGGTAGGCAAACCACTGAGCAGGGGGAGGGCATGTAGCATGGTGCTCAGGGAGAGGAGTCAGTAGGTCCTAGTGCCTTCTGCAGGGTGTCATCAGGTCGATCTTCCATATCCCCTCCCCACTACAGCAGGCTACTTATAGCTGTCATGGCGGGGGCATGGAGACTGCTCCAGCATTAGTGCACGCATGGCCAGTGCATGCACGGAGGCTAAATAGTACTTTTCCACCCACAGTGGCTAACAGTGGTCATTCCTCTGTTGCTCATGTGTGGGGGTTTTGGGGCACCAGTAGTGGTCATTACTTCATCAATCTTCAGCTTCCTCATCCCATCCCTGAAGTGACCTTTTGTTGTTTGGTTCCTGGTATCACTTGCCAAACAAGAAGGGACTGCCTAAGACTGGATGACTGCCTGATTCCCCCGTGCACCTGCACATTCCAGATGTGGGAGCTGGTAACTCTGCTCTCTAGTGTAATGCAACAACAGATAGCGGTGTGCCAGAGGGCTGTGACAATGGATCAACATGTTCCAGTCCAAATACAGGTCCCCCTGGAGTCTTCTCCAGGCTGAACAATCCCAGCTACTTCAGCCTATCCTCATAGCAGAGGTGCTCCAGTCCCTGGATCATCTTTGTGGCCTTCCTCTGGGCTCATTCCAACAGATCTATGTCCATCTTGTGGTGAGAACACCAGAACTGGGTGCAGTATTCAAGGTGGGGTCTCACAAGAGCAGAGTAAAGGGGGAGAATCACCTCTCTTAATCTGCTGGCAACACTAGGTGCATCCTATGATACAGTTGGCCTTCTGAGCCACATGAGCTTCTTGTCAATCAACATCCCCAAGTCCTTCTCTTCAGGGCCACTATCAACCCACTCTCTACAAAGTCTGTAATTATGCCTGGTATTGGCCCAGCGCAGATGCAGGACCTTTCACTTTGGCTTGTTGAACCTCATGCAGTTTGCACTGGCCCATTTCTCAAGCCTGTCAAGGTCCCTCTGGATGGCATCCCTTCCCTCAAGTTAGTCCACCACATCACACAAACTGGTGTTGTTGGCAAAGGGTGCACTTGATGCCATTGTCCATGTTGCTGACAAAAATGTTGAACAGCACCTGGCACAGAACAAATCCCTGAGGAACTCCACTTGTCCCTGGTCCTCACCTGAACATCAAGCCATTGACCACATCTATTTGAGTGCTACCTTCTAGCCAATTCCTTATCCACTGAGTGTTCCATCCATCAAATCCATGTCTCTCCATCTTAGAGACAAAGATGTCATGTATGGGACAGTGTCAAATGCTTTGCACAAGGCCAGGTAGATTACATCAGTTGCTCTTCCCATATCAACCAGAACTGTAACTCTGTCGTACAAGGCCACCAAATTAGTCAGGCACGATTTTCCCTTAGAGAAGCCATGTTCACTGTCACTGTTTACCTCATTATTTTTCATGTGCTGTAGTACAGATACCAGGAGGATCTGCTCCATGATTTTACCTGGCACAGAGGTGAGGCTGACTGGTCTGTAGTTCCCTGGGTTCCCTGAGTTTTCTTTGCTTCCCTTTTTAAAAATGGAGGTTATCTTTCCCCTTTTCAATCTGTAGGAACTAAGCCAGACTGCCATGACTTCTCAGATATGATGGCTAGTGGCCTAAGAACTTCAGATGCCCATTCCTTCAGGACCCACGAATGTATCTCATCAGGTCCCATGGACTTGTGCACCTTCAGGTTCTCTAGGTGTTCCCAGACCTGATCTGATCCTACCCTGAGTGATTCTTCACTCTCCGAGACCCAGACAATGCCCTCTGTTACTTGGGTGGTATGGCTGAAGTGGTTACCAGTGAAGACTGAAGCAAAAAAGTCATTGTTTCAACCTTCTCCATATCCTCGTTGACCAGGTCACTTGCATCCCTCTGGAGAAGCCCCACATTGTCTCTTGTTTTTCTTCTTTACTATGACATACCTGTAGAATCCTTTTCTGTTGTTTTTATTGTCCCTGGCCAGGTCTGACTCTATCAGGGCTTTAGCTTTTCTAACCTGGATTCTGGTTTCATGAACAATCTCTTTGTAGTCATCCCAGGTTACCTGTCCTTGCTTCCACCCTTTGTGGATTCCTCTATTTTTGTTTGATTTTGGCCAGGAGTTTCTTGTTCATCCATATAGGCCTCCACACTAGAAGACTGCTCCAGTGTTTGACCATCCTCTCAATAAATGTCAATGAGACATTTACAATGAGCCTCCCCTGGTGCAGCTTTGAACCATTCCTATTCATCCTGTCCTTGGATCTCAGGGAGAAGAGATCAGCATCTCCCTCTACACATTTTCTTCTCAGGAAGCTGTAGAGAGCAATGAAGTTGCCCCTCAGCCTCCTTTTCTCCAAAGTATACAGACCAAAATTCTTTAGCTGCTCCTTATAGGGGCTTCTCATTCCTTCCAACCTTTACACCAGCTTTGTTGCCCTTCTCTGGACATGCTCAAGAACCTTCACATCCTTCTTAAATTGTGGGGCTCAGAACTGCATACAGGACTCAAGGTGAGACCACATCAACTCCCCTTCTGCATCTAGCTCTAACATCTGATAACTCCTTCAGTACTCTGTGATGAATTCCATTAGGTCCCATGGACCTCTGGACATTCAACTGATACAACTGGTTCCTTATAATTTCAGTGTCCACAAATGGAAACTCACTGTTCCCACACTCATGGTCCTCCAACTCAGGGGACAGGGCAGTCCAAAGTATACCATTAATATTAAAGACAACCTGCCAAACAGCCTATAGCCCACCTTCCCACTATCCTATACCACTCCATCCCAGCACTTCAGTCATGGAAGTTATCCCACCAAGTCTTACTAATACCAATGACATTGTAACTCTGGGAACACATCAATGTTTACAGTTCATCCTGTTAGTCTTACTAATACCAATGACATCGTAACTCTGGGAACACATCAATGTTTACAGTTCATCCTGTTAGTTTGTCATACTGCATGCATTGGTGTACAAGCATTTCAGACGTGCTCCTAAACCGTCAGTGCTCCTGGAAGCAGCATAAATGCTCCCTTTAGGATTGTCACCTTCAGGCAGCCCCCTGACAAGCCTTGGCTTACTTTCAACTGATGGTATCCTCTTCCCCCATTGATTCTAGTTTACAGCCATCTCAATCAGTCCTGCCAGCTTATGAGCAAAGAAGCATTTCCCTCATTATGACAGGTAGATCCCATCAGGTCACAGCATACCTTGTGTCTCAAAGACTCTTCTGTGGCTATAAAAGCCAAAGTTCTGGCATAGGCGCCAGTTTTGGAGCCAGGTGTCAATGTCTTGAGCATGCTTGTTCCAGCATTTCTCCCCATTACTGGGAGGATTAAAGAAAACACTATGTGTGGTCCTGAATCCTTTAACATTCTTCCCAGGGCCCTGAAATCACTTTTAAGTGACCTTGGACTTCTTGTGATGTCATTAGTACCCAAGTGAAAGACCAGGATTAGGTAATAATCTGAAGGCTGTACTAAACCTGTCACTTGTCTGTTGACATTGCTGATTCAGGCCCCAGGGAGGCAGCCAACTTCCCTGAAAAGAGGGTCTGTTCTGCCGAGGGTTAGTTCCACCCATGAGGAAGTCACCTATGACCACAACTCACTGCTATTTCTTCCCAGCAATGGTCTTAATACAGCTCTTGATGTGAACAGTTGTTTGATGTGAACTTGGTGAAAGTACTTGCACTCCTACCATATTCCAAGCCTCATACCTATTCTGTAAAGGTAGCTAAGAGGGTAAGGAGGGGTTTCTCCTGTAGATCCCTGCAGTAATTTGCTTCCGCTTCCCTATGCCTCATAACATTGCCTTCATCTTGGCACAAAATAGATACAGGACCTACCTCAGTAGTGGCCATGCTGACTTGGCTTGTGGTTACCAAGATTGCAGAGCACAGCTCCACTGGTCTCTATCTCCTTAGATTCTCAATTACTCCTCAGGGTACCCACCTCCTCCTGAAGTTCTGCCACCAGGCAAAGCAGTTCATTTACCTGGGCACGCTTCCCACAGGTGTGCTTGTGACCACCCTCCATCTCCCAGCAAACATGCAATCACACCCTGCACCCTGGGTGGTCACATGCTCTGACAAGAACTCTGTCTCTGTGGCTGCACTGATTCTATTTGTGTGCTAGAAACTGGGGAGAACAGAGGACATGGCTTTTTCCTTGAGGCTCACCATGATGCCCCACACCTGCACACTGCATCAGTTCCCACGAAGCAGTAAGATGATGAACTCCAGTGTGCCATAACTAACTTCAACCTTTGGCTGATTGCTGCAAGTAATGGATTCAAGGACTCTCATCTGTTCTGAGGAACAGTATTGCCCTGCAGTTATTAAAGATGAAAACAGCACCAGGAATTGTGATTGTTCACAGGACAGGCTGCTCAGAAGGCTGTCACACCCAGACAGCAGTAAGACTGCAGCCAATGGCAGTATTCTCCATAAGTAGCCTCAAAGTAGTTTATACATTTATCTTAAACTGCACCCACATTCATACATACCACACTCTTTTTTTTTTTTTTTTTCAACTAAAGGCGTGGGGATAGGCATGTAAGTGACCCAATGTTTTAATTTATTGCAGAGAAGTGTGACTGCTGGCTCACAGGGCATATCCCTGCATGCAGCCCTTGCTGGTATTGTTCCTGACAAACAGCTCTCTTTGTTTTCCCTTGCATATTTGCTTAACAAGTTTTCTAGAGACGGACTACAAACAGACTTCCTTGTTTAGAAGCTGAATGAATTTAAACTGAACTAAGTGTCTTTAAACCTTTTCTGAATCTTTCTGATGAATGTTTTTTAAATATAACTCCAAATATGTTTGAAGAAATTAAAAGTAATGCTCCCAAGTAATAACAGTAATGGTTGCTGCCATCTGAGTTATCTGAGGGTTTTTCTTTATTTTCTTGTTTTACCTTAACATTTAAGAAGTCAATAACAAAGCTTTATACAATTCGCTTAGGAGCAGCTGGAATTCAGGCAGAGTCAGTGCAATATATTTTACACAGTGCTAGACTGGGAATATTGTTCATTTGTTATTTCTTAGTATTTCAAAGTCTGATATTCTGTAAGTCATAACAGCATGTCATTTTTTGGAGCACTTCCACAGAGATTTTCCTTTACTATTTGTAAATATTTTAAACTCTTTCATTTACTAATAGCCCACAGCTGATTTTACAGAACAACTTCCTGTTCTAAAAAATACAAACCAAATGTTGCTACCATGTAAATTGAGATGTGGCTATTTAAAAACATGTTTATTTTTAGTCTCCTGTCCTTTCCTCCTACTCTTCTGTCACCTTTGCTTATAGAACTCAATGGCTTCCTAAATGAATGCCTATTATTAACCCAGAAGCAAAAAAAAAAAGGAAATGAAAAATACCTCAATTTTGTGAAACAGAATACGGTGCAGTCTTTTGAAATGTATTTCTTCACCTCATCACTGACTTCCTGAAAATGTGCAATAAATCCAGGGGATGTGAATACCAATTTTAAAAGGAGTTTACATCTTTACATAATGCATACTACTCACAATGAAATATTCAAATATTAAAATTTTTTATTGCAATATGCAATGTATCTTTAAATTTTCACAGGAAAACAGGTACAATAATATTTAAATGTAATTTGTTTATCTCAAGTGTCCAATCATTTATTTTCTCTGACTTAAAATTAAGAGGGATTTTTTCATTGGTTGCTTAGTATTGACTGTTATAGGGTAAGATGTAACTCTACTTCTTCTACTGGAAAAATTAGGATATATTTGAAATAATTGATTTTAGGAGTGAAATATCACAGGTATCACAGGGTGTCAGGGGTTGGAAGGGACCTTGGAGATCTTCAGGTCCAACCCCGCTGCCAGAGCAGGGCTATACAATCCAGCACAGGTCACACAGGAACACATCCAGGCGGGTTTTGAAAATCTCCAGAGAAGGAGACTCCACAACCTCTCTGGGG
>JAAGNO010016146.1:0-12442 GCA_033439905.1 Ceryle rudis
ATAATAATAATAATAAAAAGGTTTGATACTTAAACTTAGAAGGTCTGGGGCTTTTGGTGGTTTATTTATTTTGTTTTGATTTTGAAAACCCATCATGAACACTTACCAACTGTTTCTAATATCCTCTGACATACTTTTCCCTTGGAATTAACTAAGGTTATTCTTTGGATTCTAGCTATAATACTGCTAAAATTCAGACTCAATATATCACATTTCTAAAAAGTGAAGTGATGAGATCCTGTATTTGAATTATTGAAGAAAAGTCAGTTTAAAACCTTAAGAATGTTGGTGCAATGCAGAGAAATTGAAGCATTTGCTCTCTTACACTGAGCTTTCACCATAAATAAAATATGATAATCTCTTCTGCAGAAGGACCATTGTTCAGAACTATACAAATAGAAAAATATAGTGAGTTTTCTTGAATACCTAGTATGATGTGAATTTGCCCCCATTTGCATCAGATGAAGATTACAAATTAACTTACTTGGTATCATTTGTTCAGTGGTAAATATGTAAATATTTTACAGATAATTTTAATGCTATATAACCATTTTCAGGACTGACCAAATAGAATTTGCTTAATATATTTTCTTGTAATAACAATATGAAAATTCCTCAAATAAATATTATTCTCTTTACAATTCTTGTTTTGATGCAACAACTTCATTATTTCTTCACAGTGTATTACAGAAAGGATAACTATGTCACCCATTAATTAGCATAGCCTACATTTTAAATTCATAGAATCCCAAACACAAGCTCTTAACGTTCAATAACTGAAACAAAGAAAACTATGACATGCTCAAATTCTCAAGTTTCTGTTTAAGAAATTCCTTCCATATTGAACGAAACTTAGAATAAGAACTTCAAAAAATCCCATTTCTTCCTCTTTTATCTAAGTATAGGATGCAGCAAGAGGAAAATAGATATATCTGAAGTTCACAAAATGATAGAATAGTTGAAGTTAGAAGGGATGTTTGGAGATTGCCCAATTCAAAAACACTGCTCAAACCAGGGTTGCCTGAAGCAGGTTTACCAGGGCAGTGTCCAGTCAGGATGCCAATATGTCCAGGGATGGAGATTCCACAACCACTCCAGATAAACTGCTCCAGTGTTCAACTGCCTTTAGTGTAAAAAAAGATGTTCCATATATTTAAAAAGAGTTGCATGTGTTTCAGCTTGTGACCATTACCTCTTGTCACTGGACACCACTGAGAAGAGTCTGGCTTCATCTTCTTTACTTCTCCCATTAACACTTTGATAAGATCCCTCTGGCCCTTCTCTTCTCCAGGATGAAAAATTCCAACTTTATCTCACTCTTTCCTTGGATATTAGATGCTTCAGTTATCTCCATGACCGTTAGATGAACTTGTTCCAGTACATCCCTGTCTCTCTTATGATAGGGAACTCTGCACCAGATCAGTTGCCAGAGATGTGTCTCACCAGGTCTGAACAGAGGGGAAAGATCACCTATCTCAACCTGCTGGCAATGCTCTGCCTAACACAGCCCTGGAAGTTGTTCTGTTTTACCATAAAGGGTATTTTGCTAGCTCATTATCAGCTTGTTGTCCACCAGGATATCCAGGTTCTTTACTGCAAAGCTGCTCTTCATCTGGCAAGCCCATTTACTGGTGCATGGGGTTATTCCTTCCCAAAGTGCAGAAATTGACATTATCCATTGCTGAACTTCATGAGGTTTCTTTCTGCCCATTTCTCTGTATTGTAGAACAACTAGTTGGTGCATCAACCACTCCTCCCAGTTTTGTATCATCAGCAAACTTGCTGAGGGTGTATTCTGACCCATCACCCAGATCATTAATGAAGCTATTTATCAAGCAGTATTGGCACCAATACAAGCCACTGGGTAACATTGGTGCCTGGGCTCCAGCTGCTCTTTACACTGCTGATCACAACTTTCTGAACCTGGTAGTTCAACTAATGTTCAGCCCACTTCAATGTCCACTTAACTAGTACATACTTTATCAGTTTGTCTATGAGGATTTCACAGGAGAGTATTTCAAAAGCTTTGCCAAAATTAAGATAAATAACATTCACTGTTCTCCCCTCATCCATACCACTCATTTGTTTGTACTAGGCTATTTGTTTTCTTAAACATCATTCCTTCTTCATAAATCTACGCTGATTATTCCCAACCACCTTGTTCTCTCTGTGTTTGGAAATTGTTTTCAGGATGATTCACTGCATCCCTTTCCTAGGGATTGAGGTGAGGCTGACCCACATTTAGTTCCTTGGATCTTTTTTCCTGTCATTCCTCAAGATACCAGTGACATTTTTTTTCTTTCACTCTTCAGCCAGTTGTCCTGATTACCAGGAACTTTCAAAGGTTATGGAGAGCAGCCTCAAAATTACATTGCCCAGCTCCCTCAGCACTTTTGGATTCATCCCACTAGTCTTTGTGGACTTGTATATGTTCAGTTTGTTTAAATGATCCCTAACCTCATCCTCCTCCAGCAACGGTAAGTCTTCCTCCCTCCAGACTTTCCTTGTGGTGACTGGTACCTGGGATTTTGGGAAATTGACCTTACTGGTAAAGACTGAGGTGAAGAAGGCATTAAGTGCTTTGGTCTTTTCTATGACCTTTATTACTAGGTCTTCTGTACTGCAGTGAACTCACATCTTCCCTAGCCTTCCTTTTGCTACTGATATACTTGTAAAATCATTTCTTGTTGCTCTTCATATCTCTCATCAGATACAACTCCAGATGAGCTTTGACTTTCTTGAGATTCTCCCTTTATATTCAGAGTATTTATATTCATCCTGGGTCACATGTCCCTGCTTCCACCTTTTGAGTGTTTTCTTTCTGTCTGATATTTAGTCAGAAGTTCCCTGTTCATGCATGCAGCTCTCTACTGCCTTTGTTTATCAGTTGCACTAATTATTATCATCAATAAAAAGTTCACACTAACTTTGTGGAAGTATAGCTAATAAGATTTCAAAGTTTTATTTCAAAATAATATTAATAAAAGTGTTAAACACAGTTGTTCTGTGAGTATCTTTTTTTTATATTTCTTACTCTATTGTAATACTGTTTTCATCAGAGGAAGGTGTATGTTGCATTGCTAACTTTAAACCACACTAAACATAGATAGTGGCTTGAACGTTGCCTGGAATTCTTCCAAATATTGTTCTGTCTGTTAAGAAAAGAAGCTGAACTTATGATTAAAGCCAACAGAACAGTGTACAAATTGCATACAGCTACAAGCTGCTGTCACCTAAATATACTTCAGTGTAGCAGTCAATTCAGTTGCACACAAAAAGGTGCCTAATACTTCATGAGATACACAAGGAGACCACAGCATTCATGAAGGGCATTCAAACACAACAGAGGTTAACATCATACCACTGAGAGATTTGTGCCTTCTTGGACTGGCAGTCAGAAACCAAATGATGTACCTCAGACTGCAATCATCAAATGGTGGCATCTATGTGTGGTCAAATAACTCAAACCATAATGTCTGTTTGTGAACTAGTTTTATCTCTCATTGTAGGCAGTGATGTAGTCAATGGAGTCATGGCAGTTATAAGATGTGTTCAACCTAGCATGACATCTATAGCTCTTAAATCTGCAAGAACCCCCAATGGTATTCAGCTGCACACACACAGAGATCTAATGCCACTTAAAGCAGTGTCTGATGTCTCAATCATGTACACATAGATGTCATCTATGACATGGCTATGAAAAATCTGTCCTCTTCTGGAGTAAAGGCTGGAAGTCAGGTAGTATACATGAACTAAATCACTTGTCCAGGGAACACACAGGTGACGAAAGACCAGACTGACTGTGGAAGCACAGTGACAATGTTCCATTCTACCTAAAAGTATACTAAATACATGATTTAATTTTCTAATATAATCAAGATAAGGCATCTCAAATGACAACATATGTGTGTGTCTAGACAACTGTATTGAGCCTAAATTTTTGTCTTTGTCACAGTTTAGGGTCAGGGCATCCCCTTAGACCAATAACAGACGCTCTCTATTAACCCCCCTCCCTCCCCAAAGGGGAAGAGAAAGGGAATAAGGGAGAGAGACTTAGTGATTAGAAAAGGAAACTACAACAGCTTTAATGAAAATGAAAACAATAACAATAAAAATAGAATATGTACAAATATATACAAAACCAGGATCGAACCCAACCCCCCTGATAGTAATTACATCACTGTCACCACTGATGCTGTGGACCAGGCACCACGGGAGTGCCAGACTGGGCCCTGCAGCAGACAGGAGCTGTGTTCAGGAGCTGGATTCTGGTACGAGGTTCAGGAACACACTGATTTGGATCGAAGGCAGAACGGACAGAGTCGTCCTTGGATGCTCTGAGGAAGGAAATGAAAGAGGACCTGAGCCATGCCCAGCAAAGCTGGCAAAGCTGTCCAAGAGGGGAAAAGAGCCTGGAAGCCCCCAGAGAGAGCAACGAACAAGTGAGCAAGCAAGCAAGCTCTAGACCCTCCAGATCCCTCTGCTTTATACCAAATATGACATATATAGGATGGAATACCTCATGGATCAGTTTGGGGTCACCTGCCCTGTCTGCTCCTCCCTGCAGGTGTGGCCTTTCACTTTCCCACACCCCCCAGTGTGGTACACAAGATCCAGCAGTGGCCTTGGTCTGCATACCAGTCCTTGGTAGCAACTCTAACCATGGGGTGTTATCACTGATAGCAGCAGACACTGTCTGTGAAGACAGGCTTCTGACTTTAAACAGTGCAGTTAGTTAGAAGAACTGAACTGAAAAGTAAAATCACTGAACAGAATTAGTTCTGTTCTTACTCAAACCAGGACAGTCTGCCGTTTGGAACTCTCCCATATTCCTAGAACTGTTTTACTGCCCTGGAAATCTATAGAAAAATGAGGAAAATAATTAAGTATAAACACTGTTGATCCTTCTTCTAGCTAAACTGAACACTACCATTACTCCCAAAGTTTGTGAAATTATTTCCCTTAATTTAAATGAGAAGCACTTCAGAAAACATTGCTAGTACTATCTGACAGTAAAACTCGCTTCCTTTAAACTGAAAATGTTGTGCTGCTATGCCTGGCCATCTGATAGTTGACCATTTAATTTGGTGTCTGGATGTGGATTTAAATACCTATTTTTATGTACGTAACTTAAAAAAATCTGTCTACAACCCACTGAACATGTATGAGGAGTAAATAACACCTAGCAATGAAATTAAGGATTCTGACATTCCTTTCCCTTTACTAGAATTAAACTACAACAATCCCCTTAGGAAAAGGTGTAATGATCACATTCTTCTAAACAAAAATATTAATGTATCATAAATGAGGGACTGGTATTATAATTTTTTAGATAATAACTTCCAGAGGAAATTTTAAATAGCTATAAGAACATGTAAAGATTTTTGCTGATGTGTTCAACTATAAGGAAGTCTTGCTTTTATCTCTCCAGAAAAAGATTAAAGAAGAGGACAGATGAGAAGTTTTTTCACTAATGACAAAAAGATTTGCAGATGATAGCATTCTTAGAGAATAATAGAAGTAAAATTATTATCCCTTCATCCATAATTATTAACACATATATACCATACTCCCCCTTTATTATTTCTATTAAAGGAATGCTGGAGAAAATTGTGTTATTACTTTAACTTAATGTTTTTTTAATTTTCTTATACATAAAGGATGTATTAATAGATCACAACCTAAGCTTATTTATTATATTTAAGGCCAGGTGTAATGAATTCCATCATCTTCTTTAACATCCTGAATATAACAAATTGAGAATCGTATCTACTGTATTCTGTCATGAGTTCATGAATATATAGTAGTGATTGATGAGAGATGGAAATTGGTCATGGTGAAGAAAAAACATATAAACTGTAAACAAATTATTAATTTCTACATAATTTAAACAAAGTGTAAATGAAACCTACAATAGTACCTGATTTTCAACATCATGTGAAATTGTCTGAGAGAAAAAAATCCTATTGCATTTAAACAATGTGCACTTATTTGAGCTTTAGAAATTTGATCAGTAGGCACTTTTTGATATTTCCTTAATGACTTAAGTGCATAGTTGATTGCAATGTTGTGAAGAATTTACTTACAATATAACTTTTACATTAAGTAAAATAAGATTTTTGAAAGATATAGAATACAATAAGGATGAGCTGCAGTGAAGGAATATCATTAATCCATGGCTGCTTTGGAAGATACATCAGGATTTTGATTCTTGGAAGAGGTTAGCAAGAAAGACTTGTTTTATGGTTCCTTTCTATAGGAATTTTGTAAACCAGCTACAAATTATCCCACAAATATCAGCTTTCTTTAAGATTTCTGTGTTCCACTTACGGGGTAGGTGGTAAATGTGATACATGCTATGTAAATGATAAAGAGAAAAAATGCTGGACAATAAAAAATGATGAGAAGCCTACAGTTTAAATACTGTCCTCTTTGAAGTCAGTGAGTCCAGGATTTTACCTCATAAAGCTATTCAGATTGCTTTGAAATCAAACTTCTATGGACCTTCTTATGTGACCAAGTTGTGAAAATGGAAGTGTGAATCCTAGTCTCAAAAGTCTTGTAACAATTAAGCAGTTTTATTTGTGCAGAGAATTTTGACAAGATATTCATTAAAAAAGTTTCTGTTGAATACATGGCTTGATATTTGCCAAGATACTTGACTTATAAGTATAGAACATACTTTAATATTATAAAGAAAAAAAAAACCACACCACAAAAACAAACAAACAAACAAACAAAAAACCAACAAAAAACCCAAACCAAACCATAACCAAACCCCAAGTTTTTTAAAATACAGTCATCCTTTTTGCGATATTAAAAATATATGTTAATATATGTTAATCTTGAGACATGAATGGAGTTTAAATATTTCACAGTTATAAGACTATTATAACAGTTTTAGATGTTTCTGATTTGGCTTATTTAAAAATGTATGTTAGTATAGCAATACATGAAAACAATTTAAACACCTAGTTGGTGTTTTATTATAATAATTTTTAGAATTTATTTTTATAAATCTAAATTTAAAAATTTCATTTTTAAGTATTTCTTTGTAAAATTAGTAGTGTCAGTGTTTGACTGTGTTCCATCATATAAAGAGATTACTAACACACATATTAAATGTTAAAAGTACAATACTATTCCAGTGCAGGTTTAATAATTTTTGTTTATAATCAAGCTCATTGTTGTTTCTATCCCATTTCTTCTGAAATATTTAACATTTTTTAACTTTATATTTTCAAAGTGTAAATAAAAACAGAGAAGATGATAGAATAATATTATTTAAAAAAACCCACAAACATTCCTTTCTACAATATTCTTTTTTGTCATCTGAAAAGATCATGCAAACCAAAATGTAGAAATGAGTTAATCATGCATGCTTTCATAAAGAGAAAACAAGTCTTGTTTAACAAAGTCTGGCAAGCTTTCTATGAAAAAAGCTTGCTGAAGACAAGATATATTTCCCAGATTTATTTTTCACTACTTGCTTCTGTTGTATCTGAATACATATATATATAAGTAAAGTATAGGATATATATATACATTATATATATATAAAGACATCAGTCTTAAAACCAGGCCTAAATGCCCATTTAGAAGTGTGCTTCACATGTAGCTTCACATGAGACCATGTGGTGGTTTGACTGCAAGTAGAAGCTAAGCCCACTCACACCAGCAGGATGTGCAAGAGAATGGGAAGAGCAAAAGTGAGAAAATTTTTGGGTCAAGAGATGGCAAGGCAAAGAACTTTGAAGTTGAAGAAGGGGAGAGGATCAGACAGGAGAGGAGAGGACTCATAACCTCCAACAAGCAAACTGATGCCCAAACAGTTTCCAAGCAATAGCAAAACCTTCCCTCCCAGCTTCCTGCACTGTGGCATGGGGGGAGCAGAGTGAGAAACAGAGAGGGCCTTCAGGTTGTGCAAAACACTGTTAAGCAACAGCTAAAATGTTAGCTTGTCATCAACATTATTTTGGTCACAAAAAAAATGCAAAATACAGCAGCATACATGCTGCTGTGAAGAAAATGCCATCACAGACAGACCCTGTACAGACCATAAACTTAAAAATTCATGATGAATTTTTCCAATTTCAGGAGCATATGTTTGATGTTTTAGAGAAAAGTAAATAAAATCTTACTCAGGATTAGATCATTGTTTTGTCCCAATTAATGAAAAAAAAAAAAAATGATTTTCTTCTTCATTGAAGTAGTAGATATCCTCAAGGTTTTACAGAAAAAAGTTTAATGGAAAAATGGTAACATGGCTGCTTTTGTGTCAGGATATGTTTTTTTTGTTGTTCCAAATCTCCAAATTAATTTGAGTTACCAACACTGGGGTTCATAACAGTTATTTTGAAGATGTTTACTGGAGACTTCTTTATTTGAAAGATAAGGTAGTTGTCTAATAAATCCAGGATATCCTAGGATCTCCATATTATTATTTATTTTTCAGACTACTGACTATATTAATTATGATTTGCAAATTGTCTATTTACAGAAATAAGTGGGAAAAAAAAAAAACAAACCCTGAAAAAAAATGTAGAAATGTTTACTATAAGCCATGCTTCCTTCGAGAGAATAATGTCTAGGCTTTCCTAGAAAACCATAAAAAAGATAAATTGTATGAATACATTCTTCCTTGCTTGTTTCCTCAATTCTGATAAACGTTCTTCGTGATATTGTTATGGATCTGTAGCTTGTCCAATGCTTCCTGAGGCTTCACATTGTCTGTACCCAAACATGAATAATCTTTTTCTTTGCTTGTCACCTTTTGAGAGCTTGCTTTCTTGTTGATCCTTCTGGCAACTTTATTATTAAACAATAAATAGTAATTGTTCCTCTCTTTTAGCCTTATCAACTGATACCAGATGAAAAGTATTACATTTCATTGTGTTCTTGAAACTGTTTGCTCCACTTGTTCAAGCAAACCTTCAAAGATTTGACATCCTAACACTTCTGCATGCATTCTGGATCTTTTTTTTTTTTGTATTCATTACTTCTTTGCTTGCACATGATAAGCTTGCACATGATAATAATTTTTCTCAATAAATATTGGGGATTTGAAAGTTAGCCCATAATCAGCAGTTGTTTGCATTCATTCTTTCCTTTGCTAATCATTCAAATGATGTGAAAGCTTTTTATAACCCTCAATTTGATCATGAAAAACTAAGATGAGAATTATTTTGTTGTGACACAGATGAATAACCTTTACATTTGTTATAAATTACTAGTATATCACAAAGTATCTGTCTTTTTCCATCTTTCAAAGAGGGCATAAATAGATCAGTTCAAAATGGTATATCTTAACCATATTTAGAGCGTTTTGTTTAAAATTTTGCTCTTCTCCCAGGCAACTAGGGACAGGACGAGAGGGCACGGCCTGAAGCTGCTCCAGGGGAGATTTAGGCTGGATATTAGGAAGCACTTCCTCACAGAAAGGGTGATCAGACACTGGAATGAACTGCCTAGGGAGGTGGTGGAGTCACCATCCCTGGAGGAGTTTAAGGAAAGATTGGATGTGGTTCTTAGTGACATGGTCTCTACCTTACTGTGGTCTTTCAGTACTTAGGGGGGCCTGTAGAGAGATGGGGACAGACTTTTTAGCAGGGCCTGTTGTGATAGGATGAAGGGTGATGCATTTAAACAAAAAGAGGGAGATTTAGACTAGAGAGAATGAAGTAATTTCTTACACTGAGGGTTGTGAGACCCTGGCGGAGGTTGCCCAGCAGGGTGGTAGATGCCCCATCCCTGGAACTATTCCAGGTGAGTTTGGTCGGGGCTCTGGGCAACCTGCTCTGGTTGCAGATGTCCCTGCTCTCTGCAGGGGGATTGGACTAGATGACCTTGAAGGGTCCCTTCCAACCCAAACCATTCTGTGGTTCTGTGAAAAAAATAGGTAATGTCACCATTCTGGATTAGAATCATATTCTTAGTTTCAAATGCCTTTTTAATTTTTTGTTCTTATTGCATGTGAAAGTTTACAGAAAACCTAGCACTGACTGTGATCATTTTCTTTCTCAATGAGTCAGAAATTTCACTCTCTATTTCCTTGGTATATAACTTGGCCTTTCAAAGTCCACTATAGAAAAATTTAACTGCTTAATGCAATTTTACTATATTTTCCAGATCAAAAGTTTAAAGGAGTTGATATTAATCTTTGGCATGTGTTTGGCTGTGACTGATATAAATGAGCATTTACAAAAGGACTATAGGACTGGTTATATGTATTGCACTAAATAAAGGTATTAGATATATCTGTCACTGAAGAAAGTAGTAAAACAATGGAAACTACACTTCCACAGTTATATATCATTCAGTATCTAAACTAGCGTGTTATGAATTTCTTTAAACATCTCTGTTATGAGCTCTGTGGTTTATGGTCTACACTGATGTATTCAAATTTAGAAATGTATGCTTTATTTACTTATAACTGATTTGAAGTATGATTGATCTTTAGGAAGTCATTTAGGGAGATTCCTAAATGCTCTAGTCTCTTTTAAAGAGTTCAGTGATAGATTTGTTTGTTTGTTTTTCCTGGATAAATCAGAGTGCTAATAAGGCTTTCAAACAGATTTCAAGTGGCCGATCCTCTTCTGTGTACTTTGGGCAGAAAGCTTATACAGTTTCCAGAAGAATAGTCTTAGTTTGAAATTCAAAGGCCTGAGGCAAAAAAATATGGAAATTAAAAGCTTGCATTAACTATAAAAAAGGTGACTAATTACCCTTGACTTTTAAATAAAGAGAACAGGTTAACAGAAAGAGTAAGCCTCTACAAAGTGAACAAACTTCTTACAAAACTTGTTAGAGTTTATTTTTTAAAAATAACAGAGGAACTGAGTTTCTATAAAAAGCATGTTTGTGACATTAAAAGCTAGCTAGCAGTGTTCCTAAGTGGTGACTGACTTATTTTTTCCAACTTAACTTTTAACATCCATTTCCAATTTCTTTTCTAACCTATGATTATATTGCTGTATGAAACCCATTTGCACAGCCTTTCACACAGGGATGACTCACTTAACATTAAAAAGGAGAAAGCATTTAGCAAATGTGTTGCCACTGTGATCCCCAGGTTCATCACTTACATAGCTGAAGGCTACAGAAAAATTCAAATAACTACACTATGGGGCAAAACCAGTGTTAATATAATTAATCATATGTAAGCAGTAGCCATGGAATATTTCAACTATTCAAATGTCCTTAAACACAGAATTTTTTTGTCAATAGGTCCATTATCCAGCCTCAAAAACATTAGATCTAGTATTTTTTCTTTGAAAATTTTCTATTTCTTAGATAAAACTTAAACTGAAATACCAATTTGTTTTATAAAGGAAAAGTGAATGATTAAAAAAGTACTCCAATAAAAAAAGAAAAAAAAGAAAAAAATTTTAAAAATCCAACACTTGGTGGATAGTATTGTCTGTATTGCCCTCTTGTTCATATGCACTTGCAAAATCAGGAAGTTTGTGCATCGTGTATCCCTTTAGTAGGGAAATCATTAATTTTATTAGCATCCCTATTTACTTTTTCTTCCTTTTAATAGTTAGAATAGCAAATATATGAAGTCTTATTTACTTATTTCCTTAACTATTCTTTAATGCAACAACTCTCTACTGGATGCTACAAGTCTATCTAATAGACTTTTGACTGTTATTTATACATTTGCAGAATCACATTTATCTTAGTTTTGTGCTTAGCTGATGGCTGGTGTTACACCATGACAACTGCCTACAAAAGTTTTCTGCCTATTGTTTTTATTATGTCAGCATGCATAGCTTTTAAAGCATATTGAATATACAACTGTATACACAAAATTCAGTTATGTATTTTATATCCCAGAAACTTCCAAACAAAAACTTTAACATATTTATATATGTATACACATATATATACCAAGAATGTATAATGTAATTTTCAGAAACAGTATATATTTTGAGAATTTTGCTAAAGATTTTTTTGGTTGTTTTTTCTATTCACTCTTGTTATCAAAATATCTTGAATAATATTAAGTTTTAAAGATATGAAGTGTTTGATACTATTATCTGTGAAATAAATGCCATTAAATTCAATATATTTAGGACAAAACCTATTGGTAAGAAATGATAAATGAATAAAGATCATAACTAAAAATATAATGGGCTAAATGAAATTAAAACTAGGTCAATGTTTTATAATGAGGTTATTAATTACTTAAAACTGATCACATTTTCCATGGGCAGATGACCCTAACAGATGAGGAATATACAAAGAACCTTAGTGGTTGTTTCAGCAAAGTGGCAATAGTTTGGTTAAATTAATTTATTTATACACAGGGAAGGGAAGGGAAGGGAAGGGAAGGGAAGGGAAGGGAAGGGAAGGGAAAGGAAGAAGGAAGGGAGGAAGGGAGGAAGGGAGGAAGGGAGGAAGGGAGGAAGGGAGGAAGGGAGGAAGGGAGGAAGGAAGG
>JAAGNO010016146.1:26283-38035 GCA_033439905.1 Ceryle rudis
CCCTGTCCATACACCTAATTATCACTAATAATTGGTTAAAGCTACACAGCCACGTCTCCCTTATAAGGCAGCTGTTGGCGTTCTTGGAGTTTCTTATCCTGTTGTTGATGTTCTCACAGTTTCTTCTGTTGTTGACATTCTCACAGTTTGTGTCTTGTTCTAGCAGACCTCAGCTTACTGTTCCTGCAAGCCTTCTCTGCCTTGACATGTCTCTGCTCGCCCCTCAGGCCTGATTATATTAAGGCAAGTGCAGACATGCCAAGGCAATACTGAGTCTGGATGGGCCACATGTCCATTCTTCTCAAGATGCATTATAAGAATCAATATCATTAATGAAGATAATAACTCTGGTCCCAGCACAGACCCCTGAGGGACACCACTTGTCACCTTCCTGCATCTGGACTTTGAGCCATTGACCATCACTGCACTGATGCAGTCACTTCATTGTAGAAGGCAATGGCAACTAGGTTGGTCAGGCAGAACTTGCCCCTAGTGAATCCATGCTGACTACTTAGGATTACCTCTCTGTCCTCCATGTGCCTTAGCATATCCTCCAGGAGGATCTGTTCCATGATCTTCCCAGGCACAGAGGTGAGGCTGACAGGGCGGCAGTTCCCAGGTCTTCTTTTGTACCTTTTTTAAAGATGAGCACAATGTTACCATTTTTGCAGTCACAAGGAACTTCACCTGACTGCTGTGATGTCTCAGATATTATGGAGAGCGACTCAGCAACTTCATCAGCCAGTTCCTTCAGTTCTCTGGGATGCACCTCATCAGGTCCCATGGACTTATTTATGTTCAGCTTCCCCCGGTGATCATGAACCTTGTCCTTGCTTACAGTGGGACGGACTTTGTCTACCTGGTCCTTGTCCTGTGGGCCACCAACTTGAGGGCTGGAAGGAGAGAGGTTGCCAGTGAAAACTGAGGCAAAAAAAAGTTATTGAGTACCGCAGCCTTCTCCTCATCTGTTGCTATGAATCTGCCATTGTTAATCACCACGGGGGGTACACCTTCTTTGACCTTCCTTTTCTGATTTAGATACTTATAGAATCCCTTTTTGTTTTCTTTTGTATCCCTCGCCAAGTTCAGCTCTAGCAGCACCTTGGCCTTCCTGACTTTGTCCCTACATAACCAGGCAGTGTCCCTGTATTCCCCACAGGATATCTGTCCCTGTTTCAACTGTTTGTACAATTTCATCTTGTTCTTGAGATCAACCAGTAGCTCATGATTCAGCCATGCCGGTCTTTTTTCCTTCTTGCCTGATTTCCTGCTCAGGGGTATTGAGAGGTCTTGTGCTCTATGGAATGCCTCTTTAAAGATCTGCCAGCTCTGCTCTGCTCTGCTCCTTTATCTCTGAGGACTTCCTCCCAAGGGGTCCTGTTGAGCAACTCGTTGAAGAGCTGGAGGTTTGCTTTCCTAAAGTTTAGGGTGCTGACTTTGCTTTTCATCTGTCCTATACCCCTTAGCACAGTGAACTGAACTAGTGCGTGGTCACTGCAGCCCAGGCTGCATCCAATCTTGATGTTCCCAACTAGTTCATTTGTGTTGGTCACCATTAGGTTTAAAACCACATCCCCTCAGGTAGGGCTGTCTATTACTTGCTTTAAAAATTTGGCATCTGGGCACTCCAGGAATCTCCTGGATTTCCTACAGCCTGCCATACTACTTTTCCAGCAAATGTCAGTGTTGTCAAAGTCCCCCAGCAGGATGAGAGCCTGTAAGCATGATTTCTTCTGGAGCTGGAGTATGAAGGCTAAATCAAGAGCCTCCCCTTGATCATGTGGCCTGTAGTAAACACCAACCACAAGGCTCCCTTTATTGTCATGATCCCTAATTCTTGCCCACAGGCTCTCAACCTTCTCATGGCTATTCTTCAGGGACAACTCTTCACAGTTTATCCATTCCTTAACATAGAGGGCAACACCTCCACCCCTTCTTCCATGCCTATCCTGTAGCCTGTAGCCTTTGATAATCACACTCCAGTCATAGGATTAATCCAGTCAGGTTTCAGTAATAGCCACTATGTCACAGTCTTCCTTTAGCATGGTAGCTTCCAATTCCTTTTCTTTGTTGCTCATACTGCATGCATTTGTGTAGAGGCATTTCAGCTGGGCTGCTGGTCATGTCACCTTCCTAGAGGGACACCCCTTTGTTTCTCTAAGGTGTTTCATGGACATTACCCTGTTGGTTCCTCTTTCCTCAGAAGCCCCTGACTCATCCCTGTTAGGCATTGCCTGTACTGCAGTTTCTGCATCATGCTTCAGGGCAACAGGTTGAAGGCCCTTATATATATATATATATATATATATATAAACAAAGTCCAAAAAGTCCTTTAACAACTAAGTAATTTCCATCATGTGTTTAAGCATTCTTTATGGTTGAGGGTATGAAAATTAAATACAAAAATTTTTTAAAAATAGCTTTTCTTATATTATTTAACCATGTAAAATTCCAGACTCAGTAACCCCATGATGAAGCAGCGTTTTTGATTAATATGTACTATCTGAAACATGACATCCATTACAAACTTGAGTAGCAGAAGAGGTGGCAGGTGCATGTATTCAGTTCATCATTTGCTCCTCAAGGTTACCAGAACAAGGATGGGCAGCCATTTGTATACTTCACTTATAGAATATCTCATAGTATATATTTCTCAGTACATTCTGGGAGCCAGAGGTCCGTCCCACTTCACTTTTGTAAGATGAAAGAGCTGCAGATATTTCTAGAAAATAATTCTCTGCCTCTGGCAGAAGCCTTTCACAAGTGCTGTTGGACTGACAAGTAATATACCACTTTTAGCAGAAGAGTAGTCAGGTCTTTATTTTCTTTTAAAGAAACCATGAGAAGTTCAACAAAGACACTTATAACTTGTTTTACTCATGAGAAAGGAGGTCAACCAGCCATATCCTGTTTTAAGAGGTGAAGAATTTCAACCCTTCAAAATTTCTTTCTCAGTCAAAGACCCAGCTGATTGGAGAGCTATTCCCAATTCTATTCCTAAAGTGGAGTTGCTCTACACTCATGCTGCCCTAGATACTATTTTTTATCAGTACTCAAATGGAAAAGTTCAGACTGGATTTATTCAGAGTGGTAGTGGAAAACCATCTGCTGTAGTTAGTGAGCATTGCAACACAATACAAAGGTATTTTGAACAATTCAGCAAAGCAATTTACTCAGAGCACTGGCAATCCAACCAGCAGTGACATCTGCCAGAAAATGAGTATAAGGCATTGATCTACTTTCATTACAGTTTGTTACTGAAAATAAATAAAAAAAGGGAATGAGTGGTGATACAATCACTACAGTTTGTATCTATCTCCTAATCTAATTTGAATTCTCCTTTCACAGGATTAAAATATTCTTGTAACAAAGTTTGAAGACCATCCAGTTGTGGAATAATATTACAAAAATGCAGTGCCATTAACACTTTTTGTCTTGAAAATTCCTTAGGGATAAATTTCTCATTAAAGTGTAAAAGTACTACCTGTAAATATATAGAAAAACACCCATACACAGACTGTACATTAGCACCCAATAAAAGGTATGCTAGTATAGTAAAGAGTGTACTGCTGTAGAACATGTAGTAAGTGAACTTCAAGTGACACATGTGGAATGGAATAAAACACAAATATACTTTTCACCTAAAAGAAATAAGACCTTTCTTCCCTTACCAACCTTCCATGACTATGTACATGTGTTGATACAATAAAAATGGTGGAAAAGATCAATTATTTCTGCAGACTTTAATCAAGTTTTTGAAAGATTTTCCACTACTTTTGGTAAGAATTGAAATTGAAAGCAGAACACATTCAACATTTTCAAAAATTTGCAATAAATTTCTTCTATGTCCAAGAAACTGTTTCAGGAATTAGAATAACAACAACAAAAAAGTGTGCTTCTTTAGCTTAATGAAAAATACTACAGCTTCTTTCTCTTTGTTAATACTTAGAAGAAAATTTTATTTACAAAGAATGGTTAAACTTTTTTCTTACTAAAAAAATTACTGTGTATCTTTATGTGGCTGTGATTGTGTACATTTCACTTTTCCAGGTTCGGTAAAATTTCAGAAACAAGAGCATATTCAAAAATACGTATGTTCCTACAAGTACTGAGAAAAATTATAAAGTAGAGTAAGGCTTCATTTTTCTCAAGAATGATGATAATGTTTTTTATTTTTTTCTTTTGCTTAGGTGTTTATAATGAAACAGTCCAGATACTGACAATTCGGTGATGACAAAATGGTAATGAAATGAAAAGGAGAGTCAGCAGAGTAATCTCATACAGTATTCAAGGTTTTACTTAAGACTGGCTAATTCTTGATTGTCTATATGATATTACTGTTGAATGAATGAAATTTGTTTTGTTAGAAGTAGAGGTGAAACTCAGTCACTCCCTAAACCTTTCTTTTTTTCCAAAATAATGATTAGGCTTATATGCACTAGGCAAGTGGAAGAAAGGAAAAGAATTGATTTTGACAAGTTTTGAATAATGTGAACAATTTCAAAGAAAGTTTGGAATGTAGAGAAATGAGGAAATAATAAAGCCAAGTTGGGAATATGTAAAGATAAAGAAACTAACAAGTGATGAAGGAAGGAAAAGAGAACAAATGAGCAATAAAACTAGAAGAAAGAACTAAAGTAAGCATATTAAAAATTGATGCTAAATATGAGGCTGCTGTAAAAACAAGTCATCTAACTATTTAAAATGTCTCTTTTCTCCTAGTATTCAATGAAAATAATCATAGGTAAGTAGAGATATCACTAAATATTCATAACATTCTGCTGAAAATCAAACAAACAGGTGGGATACACCTAGAGAAAGGCAAATATCCTTAGCTTTCATGTTCATGGAGCTAGTTTTGTTTCTTAAAAACACCCCACATTATCCCTCTATAAAATGTTGATAAAATTATTTTGCACCATTTGTTTTTAAACACGTATATTGTTCTTAAATAAGCCGGTCTTATTCTTTGATGTAACTATCTGTATCTTCTTCAGCATATTTTAATGATGGTGTAGTTACATGTCTACAGATAGTGTTGACTGAAAGGTATGTCAGTCTTGGAAAGGGAAAATGAGTATATTCGGAGAAAATTTCACCTCACTTAGCATTTCAGAACTCAGGTTCTTACCAGTGCATGTCCCAGAGAACATGTTATGTGAAGCTCGTATTCTCAGCAACAATTTCATGTTGAATAGAAAGTCTATTGAATTTTTAATCTTGATTTTGAAAACAATGCATGAAATTACTGTTATTTGCATACCTCTGAGAATTGTCACAGTTGATACATTTCCCCAACATATTCACACAGTGTAACTGCAGTATAAGACTGAACCCTATTTCTGCATTTCATTTGCAGTATCGTGCAGTTCACCTTTGTTTTTCTTTTTTCTAGAATGATATATTTTCATTCACTTTGCAGAATGAATTGATAAACTTTCTCACAATTAAACATGATTTTTTATAATTTGGAGCTGAATATATTTTACTCTCAGAACCGTGTGTTTGGGCTAGGCTTCTGATGAGCCAGTACAGAAAAATATGTATAATATGGTAATAAATAATATTGATCTTCATGCTTTCAGTGGTGTATTATTATTTTACACAAACACACACAAAAAAAGGACTGCTGATAATGATAGGAATGCCGTGAAGGATCACTGTTGAAGACTGTTTCTGATAAAGTCTAATATGAGCTATTTCTTGCAAGCACACACATGCTTGCACTTAGAAAAACAGTCTTATGCATGTGCTCTAGCCAGACCAATTTAGGATGAACACAAACATGTTAATTGAGCAGCATTCACATTGATTAGAAAGGTTCATTCAGCATTAAGTGTAATTGTTACTCCAGGTGACTTCCACTAAAATCCAACCATAATTTAATTGCTTTATTATACATTGACCCAACATTTACATTTTTTTTTTTCCTATTGTTGTTGTTGTTATTGTTATTGTTACTGTTGCTGTTGCTATTGCTATTGCTTAGTGGTGTTCTAAAGACAGGACTTTGAGTAACCTGATCTAATTGAAGTTGTCCCTGCTCACTGAAGGGGGTTGGACTAGGTGACCTTTAAAGGTCTATCTAGCTTTAAACCCAGAGCACTCTATGATTATGTGATAAGTTCTGTTCTGATCACTCCAGGTGTATTTGGAATGGAACATGCTGATCTGTATTTGTGGCCCTCCGGCACACCACTATCTGTTGTTGCACTGCACTGGAGAACACAGTACTCGCTCTCATGTCTTGAATGTGCAGGTGCATGGGGGAATCAGGCAGTCAGCCAGTCTTAGCCAGCTCCTTGTTGTCTGGTGAGCGATATCAGGAAACAAACAATGAAAGGACATCTCAGGGACAGGATGAGGGAGCTGAAGATTGATGAAGTAATGACCACCAGAGGTGCCCCAAGACCCCCACGCATGTGCAATGTGGGGAATGACTGCTGTTAGCCACCGTGGGTGGAAAAATACTGTTCAGCCTCTGTACACGCGCTGGCTATCAGTGCACTGACGCCAGAGCAGTTTCCACACCTCCACCAGGAGAGCTATAAGTAGCCTGCTGCAGCAGGGAGATGAATTTGAATGTTTTGGAAGGTCGACCTGATGCACAACTTGATCCAAGGGATGCCTTGTGGGTGGCGTTAGGACCTACCAACTGCTCTCCCTGAGCCTCATGCTATATGCCCTCCTCCTGCTTGGCAGTTTGTCTACCATCTTGGGGTCTGTATGTATGTGGGGATGTTAGCTAACTAGTGGAGTGTGCTTGAATAAAATTGTTTTTGCTTATTAGCTATGTGTGTGTGTTGTTCTTTGGGAAATGGGAATCCTTCATGAACCTGGGACATAAATGTCAATGAGGATAGGATTCCTGTAATACAAAGGCAGTGTGTGTATGTGTGCAAGTGAGAGCAGTGGGGCTTGGTCAGTAGAGCATGTAGCTGCACCAAGAGATGCCACTGTGTGTGTGTGGAGCACAGCACAGAGCAGGGGTGCTTATTAGCTGTGTGTGTGAGTGCTTGAATAAAATTGCTTTTGCTTATTAGCTGTGTGAGTTCTGTTCTTTGTGAAACAGGAATCCTTCACAAATCTGGGACACCAGGTTGCAGTGCAAAAATTTTATAATAGACTATTTTAGCACAAAGGACTATGTAACAACCTATGGTCCCTTACTGCTGGTAAATTAACACCTTATTTTAGTGATAAATATGCTGTTCCTCTGTAGAAAGAAAAAAAAAAAAAACACCAAATTACAAAAAGTCAACTTTTTAAAATTTATCTTACTTTTTATCTTTGAATTTTTGACTGTTAAAAGTCAGTTTAAAAATGAGCCAGACGTGTATAATAAACTCACTACTTCATTTGACCAATTATCTGTTTTCTACCTGGAAATACATAAAAACTGCAGTATTTTTTGCATGGGAAACAAAATAAAAGATATATCTGTTAAAAAATACCATTCTTTATATTGGTACTGCACAGAATAAAAACAGACCACTTAATCACCTTATGAATAGCAAGTAGTACAGGAAGCATCATGTTATTCTCAGGAGCAGGCTTTCCAGAACAAGTGCAAGAATCATCAATCTTATGTGGAGTCAGATTTTTGGGATATGTGTATTTAATGTAATAAATACTTTCCACATGCACATCCAGATGAGCATGTTGCTTATTCACACACAAACTTGAGTTGGATTTCTCTGTTTTGGCCTTTAGGAAGAGGGAATATGATTGAGTCACACCTTATCATGAATTCTTGTAGCCTGTTTAGTCACATCAATGTTTCTTACTTTTTGTATTTCATTTATCAGATAAAATATGGTCATATTAATATCAAGTAAGTAGTATTGTTAAAAGTTGGATAAATTCAGAACTGCTCTCTCAGCTGAAAGACTATGCTGCCATACATACGTCATTTTTTACTAATGCAGAACTAGGTAATAGAAGGTCTATCTCCTTCCATTGTTTTAACAGCCATGGTTGCTAACTTCTTATCTGACTTAAGAGTATTTTGAATATCTGCAAGAGCAGTGCAAATTTTAAAAATTACCTAACCTTAGATTGACAAATCAGAATAAGAGAAGGAGGAAGGGGCAGACTAGGGGAGGGGAGAAATAATAGTACTCTAGCAATGTGTTGGAATGGGAATTTGGAATAGGTGACAAAAAGAATGCAAATTAATATGTTACTCGTTATTTAAGCCAAGAAGGTTGAACAGCTGTGGGACAAAATTTAAGTAGCAATTAATAAACAGCTGTTGAAAATCAGACAGATAGTTGGTCCACATTCTTTGTTGATAGTAAATGTCACTGATCCTCTTATACTAGTAGAATTACTATGATTTATAGCAATATTTTCAAAGAAATTTGAAATATAATAATAAGAAACATTATAGTTTCAAAAGATAGTGATTTAATAAATCCTCTTCTTGGGTTGGTGGTCTTGCTTCTGAATGTACTTAAGGACAAGATTTCTCCAACTGTAGCACTGTGAAGATATTGACAAGAGGTTTCCTTTCTGAAAATATATCTAGAAGTGAAACTCTGGATTTAGCTTATTCTTGAACTCCCAGCTCCTGATCTTTGCCAGTTAAGAAAATTCTCTTCACATGCGCAACCAACTGCACTGTGAATTATCTCATTTCTTTTGATAAATGTTCTTAAAAATTTATCAAAAACATCAGTTCTTAAAGACTGATATTTTTTCTTCAGTTTTGGCACCACAGTTAAGTTTTTCTTCAAAACCTGTTTGCACTATTACTTTTTCAGAGTGGACCATGAAAATACATCATATTAAATTACTTTGAAAGAAATTTGAAAGCAGACATTAAATTCATTGTTGCCAAAGTAGGTTTAATATTTATTATATTTATAGCATAACTTAAGATGGGCTACACTTCTGCAATGAATGTAATAAATCATTTGACTGTATTTAATGCATTGAGTAATAGTGTGCATTTTCCATATGTGGAAGTATTCAAAAGTGGTCATCTTCCTAAATAGCATCCTGGAGTTAATTCAAATTACTGAGCATGGATTGCAGAGAGAAATTCTAAGACTGTACCATATAAGAGGACTATGACTATAATTGTCCTTGCTAGACATAAAATACAAGAGAGGACTTTTATGAATAAACTATTCTTATAAAATCACATATACAACTTTATAACTCTTGTGTTAAGGGTGTGAGTGTGCTGTTTGCCTGCCAGAGCCCAAGGGTTTCTCTGAGCAGTTTTGCCAAATCTAAGGTATGTCTGAGAGCCTTGTCTCAGGGCCCTGGCTGAGGGGCTTGCAACCAACACACACTTACGTCTATCCCAGACCCTGGTTATGGAGCTCCTGCTGAAAGAGTAGTTACTGTGTCAGAGACCAGTTAAGGAATTATGCTGAGACAGTTTAAAAATTAAAACAGATAGGTTTGATTTATTAAAGCAACAGAGAGTTTCAGAATTGCCATTTGTATATGCACTGATTGCAAAAGGATAATCAAGCTCAAGTTAATAATTCCTGGGTAATATCCAATGCCCCATATTTAGGGTGCAGCTCTTACCAAGGTGTCCCTATCTTGGGTGGAGGAAGAGGAGTATAACCCACTGACCATGTCTGCTAGACTTTCAGTCTTCTTTCCCCCAAGAATTATATTCTAATTCTGTCTGTTCCTGCCTTCTAGGTGAAATTTAGCGTCATTTGGGTTAAGAGCTGAGTGACACAGTCATGTATGTTTAGCATGTGCTCCATTAGTCTCATTACCATACTCAGGGGTGTAAACTTAAATATTAATTTTTACATTAATTAGGAAAAGGTCTACGCTTAGACACTTTGGCCTTCAAGATTTATGTAAGAGTTGTTTGCTTCTGTTGGTTTAGCTGAAATAGGACCATCTTATCTTCACAAGACTCCCTTCTTCAGCCATTTTGATGTGACAGCTTAGCAAGTCTCTAGTTGCAGAGATAGCACAAGAATCTCATAGTCATATGTCAACCTTTATTCTGAATTGCACTAAATTATCTGTACTCCTATCTCATGGCAAGTTAGGCTGTTATGCCACAATAACAGACAGAAAAAAACATATCAAAAATCAACAGGATTTGCCAAAGAATTATTATAACTTTGATGATGATGAATTAAAAACTCAACATCATCCATCAAAAGTTTTCAGCTTTAATTCAGGTATTCATTTACTATACTAGTTCTTTCACTATAAACAGCTTGTATATTTAAACTAAGAACATTTTCTTTTTATATCATTTTCTGCAGTCTCCAAAAGTGACATGGTTTTAAATATGTTTCCATGTTTGGAATCGTAACTATCTTCTTATGATATAGGTTTTGTAAACTTACTAAATACCTTCGTGTGTTTCTGAACAATGTCTTGAAATTATCTAAATTATCTAGGTCATTTAGACTTTGAAAAATGATTGATTTATGCTTTTTCTTCTACGTGTCACTACTTAGATGAATAATGTACCCTTGTTATATATGGGGAAGAATACAATATGCAAGGCCTGCACAGAATGACTCTGACTTCTGTTCTTAGTGTTCTTATTGAAATCAGTGGGTGTTTTGAGAATGACTTTCAGAAGTATAGGAAGGAGGACAAAAACCAAACCAAACCAATCAAAACCCAGAAACAAACAAACAAAAACAACAACAAAAAGAAAACATTACTTTTATGTTCTCATCTCCAGTTTCATGATTTCCCCCAAATTACTGTTAAGACTCAGACAAAAACAACAGAAAGGAGCCTTCTGGACACCTTGACTCAGACTAAAATATCACATCAGTGCCATGGGTGTCAAGAGTAGCTTACTTGCTAGCAAAGTATTTTTGTATGGCTAACCATCACCATTCACATCACTGACGATTTCCATTACTGTACTAAGAATGAAATAGGAATAAATATATCTCTTACTTTTTCAAAGGTAAGTTATTTTCAGATGATGAACAGATGTTAATAATCTATACCAGTTACAGATCAGACAGGAACTTAAATTAGGACATGAGGAAATGGAATGATGCTGAGTCAGAGGGAGTTCAGATTGGACATTGGGAAAAAGTCTTCACCAAGAGGGTGGTTGGTCATTGGAACAGGCTCTCCGGGGAACTGGTCATGTCACCAAGCCCGTCAGATTTCAAGGAATATTTGGGCAATGTTCTTAGTTATATGGCTTAGTTTCAGGTAGTCCTGTGAGGAGCAGGGAGTGGGATTTCATTCTTATGTGTCCCTTCCAACTTGAGAGATATTCTATGATTCTATGAAATAGGATCAAGTATATATGTATTAATTTGAACACATAGAGAAAATTCTTGGTTTATTCACATAGGTGAAGCTCTTGTTGAAATGTTTAACTCTTAGAATACTGTCTCATTGTAAATGTTTAAGTGTCTTGCAGTATAGTTTACAGAAACCAGTGCAGTGAAGAAAGTAACAGTGACGTGATGACAGTAGAAAAGCTGAGGAGAGCATCTAGAGATGTATGCCTTAAATATCTCTTATATTTGGAATTCCAAATGTTAATCTTATCCTAAAGGACCTAAAATAGTTTAGATCTTTATTTCTCATTGAAGACATTGTATAATCCCTTTTAAATTCCAGAAGATGAATCAATTCTCTGAGAGGAGATAAGGTATTTGATCTGATTTATTTTATTTCCTTTTCAGTCATTCAGTATTTCAAATACTGAGATATGTGGTATTTTGGGTAAAGTTTTCTCAATATTTTCTTGCAAAAAATATTCTAATTTGTATAAATATTT